>JAOSBN010000178.1:39892477-39918088 GCA_027563595.1 Erythroxylum suave | reverse complement strand
GGGGGGGCTGAGATTATATGCATGCTGATATTTATGATATTGATGTTGATGTTGAAAGATACACACTTTAATGGTTGCGACTTTTTTGGTAGATAACTTGGGTCCTATTTTTAAAAATTTTTGCGCTTGAACTTGATGAATTTGACCATATGATTATGTCAAAGTAGTTGGAAGGAGAATTGAGGTGTATGCATGAATTTAGATTAGGTTCCTTGAGAGGAAAGTGAATCATGTGAATTGATTGAAGTAGTTAACTGCATAAACTTAGTCAGTGACTGATGCTTGACTGATGGGGCAATGCATGGAGTATTGATGGATTTTCACTTAAGCATTTGTGAGGTCTTGAGCTATATGACTGCATCTTATAGTCATTTATTTTCTTTGTTATAAGTGATGCTTCTCTATGAAGATTAGGTTCAGAACTTGCTCTGAACCTGTTTGATACTGCTAGTTGCATGCCTTATGGATATGATAAAGGCCCTCTTTATTTTTAACCTTTAGCTTAAATCACCCACCAAGTCATTTTTCCTTTACTACCCCTTTTGACCCTTTAACCTTGTTTGTTTTCTGTATTAATCACACCGTATTGAAACTTGAAAACATTTTAGCCTGACCCTTTCACAAGTTGAATGAAGTACTAAGTATTTGATGTCCTTGATTTAGGGACTTTTATTTTATATACTATTCTAAAATGTTTTATAGGTACATCTACTCAATTGTTGTTGATTTGTGCTACTACTATCTTCTTTTATGTTTAGTATTATGATAAAAAAGAGAAAAAACAAAAAACAAAAAACAGAAAAAAGAAAAAAGAAAAAGATCAAACAGTAGCATTGGATAGATATGGGTAGTTGTAGTCCTGTATTTTTGTTTGCATATCTCAAAATTTCTTTTTGATTGTCCCACGTTACTTAGTGCTTTGTGAATACTTGTGAGTAACCTTTACCCTTTTTACCTTACCTTAACCTAAGCCCCATTACAACCTTTAGTAAAAGCCCTTTTGATCCATGATGGTATGTACTATATGTAGTGAAAAATGGGTGAATTTGCAAGCCTATGGTAGTGTAATTTCTTAGAAGAAGCTTTGAGTGAAGCACAACCCTTATACACTTGAGTGACATGAGTGAATATCGTGAGGAAGGTCCATTTAGATTTTATGCTTGCTTTTGATCAAGGATATCTACCTTTGATTTTGTTTATGTGCATTGATGAAAAGATTATGACATATGTAGTAGCTTGATACTTGAGTTTGTCGAAGTTTAAGGGATTATAAACACTTGATTTTCGTTGAAAATGAAATGACATAACATATTGGTTGTGATCCAAGTAAGTTGCTTGAGGACAAGCAACAATTCAAGTGTGGGGTTGTTGATAATAGGCATTTTATATTAATTTTAGATACATAATTTGTTAAACTTTTGTCCATTTAATCTTTAAATTGCACTAATTACGAGTTATTTGTTTTAATTTTAGGTACATATTGGATATGGAAGTTTAAGAGCACAATTTAAGAAAAGCTTCTAAAAAGCAAGATAGCCAAAAAGAAAAAAGAAAAAAACATTGAGCCCAAAATGACGTAATATAAAGAGGGACAAAGAAGAAAGGACGCAGCCTATGATTTAAAAAGAAACAAAAATGTTTTAGCCAAAAAGAAAAGAATAGAGATGGCGGGTTGATAAAATAGAGAGGGGGACAAAAACCTCAATTTGATCGTCACATCAATAAAGAGAAAGGGAGATTAGATAGTTGGTGGCGACCTTAAAATAGAAAACAAAGTGAAGGCCAAAAAAAACATGAAGGCTAATCTGCAATGAAAAATATTAGGTAGCAGCTGCATTAAAAATCAGAAAAGCGTGGTAGAGAGTTTGTGGCATGAAAAAGGAGAGTAGCGTGAAGGCTGCAAAAAAAAAAAAAAAAAAAAGAAGAGAGCTTGCGCGTTGAGAATTGACAGGGAAAAAAGAAAAGAAAGGAGTTTTGGGCCTTGGAGTGAAAATCGTGAAGGCTACGTTGGAAGAAGACAGCGTACACGAGAGAGGGCTGAACTAGACAACGTGAATAGTGAGGGGTGGACCAAAACCATCCATTTAATTAGTCACATTAGCTATAGTAGCAAGGGATGAGAGTAAAGAGAGCAGCGTGATAGAGAGTTTGCGGCGTGAAAAGCAGAGTAACGTGAGAGGATAGCTTCTTAGACGATAGCAACCAATTTTATGTTTTAATTTGTTTTTACTCCTTATTTGTTTTAATTCTTAGGGATTTAATCAATGAAAATATATATTATGACCATGATTTGTGTTACATTGATGAATATGTGTAGGTAAGTTTTTTTGGGTTGAGGTTAGGATTGATATTAGACTAGGAAAAATTTTGTGGTATTGTTTTATTTGCTTAATTGAATAAATATTTACCCTAATTTAGATTGATCAACTAGATTAAGGTCTTAGAAGATTGAATGCCATAACCATTGGGATTTTATTTCTTGGAAAATCGATCAAGCAATATACTTGAGACTAATGCGTAGAGCAACCGTATAATCTTATATTAGGATACTTAGGATTAACGAACTTAATTTTAGGCTTCTTGTATTGAATGTTTTCTTTTTATTATGAATTATCTAAGAACCAAGTAGGTAACTTGGATTTAAAGAGGATGGAATTCCCATGAATATTGGGTTTAACTTGCTTAAGTGAAGCTACTCCTAAATCGATCCACCATTATAAGTTTTAGTGCCTAATCCAATTGAAATCTAACATCTTAGCCAAAATTTGTCATTTGATTAAGTTTAGTCACAATTAGTTCATATCTTGCATCAAGCATATTTCTTTAATTCACTTATTTTATTTCATTTACAAATCAACCAATTCTTGATCATCTGTGTAATTTTGCATCATTTAATTTAATTGCCTTACGTTTTTGAATCCCTTAGGTACAATATCTGGTTTTTATTGTTTTATATTACTTGTTGATGAGGTATGCTTGCCTCTAGTTTGGTCTAGATATAATTTAATTCGTATTGCTTTATTTAGACCCCAATAATTTGCCTGAACACATTGACGGTGTTCGAGAATATATGCTATGAGGATGATATGTTAAGGTGATCACAAATATTTATTAAAAAATTTCTCACATCAAACATATTGTTAACAGAACAATGGACCCATTTTATTTCCAAACATATTTAGATAGAATAACCATTACATTTTAGAATCCATTTGTACAAAATACAATAGTTGGAGAATACAATGATTAATATAGTTTGATTGAAGACATATGCAGGTGCAAACTCATCTTGACCACTAGCTTATGTTCATATGCAATGGCTTTACTCCAATTGGTCTAACTAGATATCTCTTCTGAACCTGAAAAGCCACGTTGCAATTTTTGATGAGTTTTGCAAACTCAGTGAGTGAACCATCATCGACGTGTTCACTCAATCAAATCAAAAATTCATTCAAAGCTATAACTCATATTCTACAATTTGCATCATAATACAAGAAGCATTTAAAAATGCAACAACTTTTTAAATCATTCCAGAAGTAAATTCTAAATACAAGAATATCATGTAATCATTTCAGAACGTAACACTCATTTATCACAATTCTTTATATCACCATCAAATTCATAAGCATTTCTCAATATTAACACAATATAGTTAAACATTCATTTGCAATCAATATCATGAACATATTTAAAGATACAAATGCAAATGCAAATGCAAATAAGACTCATTTCATTTTAACTTTGTAGTGACCGAGTGCCTATTTCATTTTCTCATATCTGTTGTGAATACCAATCTCTTTTCATTACTATCTCGTATCTATTGTGGATACCACGCTTATTAATCGTTAAGCTCGAGGCTCTGATGTGCATAACTGAGCTTAAAGTTTTTGTCACATTGGCTACTTCGGTCAGAACTCCTTTATATGAACATGCATCATGTAATGGAGTATAATAGTCCACATAATATATCATCAATCACTTCCAACTAATAAGCACATTCAATTTTTACAGTTCATCAGATCTAAGTCCAACCTTCAACAAATAGTTGAGCATTCAATTTCCTAATTCACATTCAAATCACAAACACTCCTAATACAGTCCCGAATGTCGAACTCCTCAGATAATCAATTGTCCAGAATCAGTAATATCACAATTATATCAATATCAATTCATTATATAGGAATTAAGTTTAATCAACACAATTTGAATATAACACATTACTAATCGAAATCTCACATCTAGGTTACCCATTATACATACAATTCCAATAAAGGCATAAATATTTGAGTTTACACAACTAGGTTAACTCACAGTACAATCCAGTTAGCTATTGCCTCAACATGTGGATAATGATAGGATAGTTTCAATCTATGTGTGCCTCTAAATCAAATAATGCACACATGTACACATTACTAATTGATCAATCAAATGAATGCTCAAAGTTACACATGTATATGTGTCATGTTTCATGCATGCTCAATTGATTATTCCGGGTCTGAAATCTTATTCACAAATCTTAATCATTTATACATTATAACTTGTACATCATTTAGTTTGCAATTAGGTTTCTGCAGTAAGTAAACCTAATCACTTTCCATTCATCATTCATAAATTCATCAATCTTTTCCTAGTATTATACATTCACAAAAATTTTTCCAGCAACATATACTCATACATTCACCCAATTCTTATTCATAAATACCCTATGTTCTTCAATACTCATTCATCTATAACTTATGCATATTATTCATGTCCTAAAGATCGTATTTTTATTAAAATAAGTCATTTATTCCTTTAACAAATTAGAACTTCTAGATTTGAACTCAAGCTTATCAAAACAGTCCATTCTTTAGGTTATGACTTCAACTAACTACATAAACTTATCAAGATATCTTCTGGAAAAATTGTTTCATAGAGGCATTAATAAGATATCAATAATTATTTTTCATGTTTTATACTTTGAATAAGTCTAGCTTTAAAGTCCCTAAAAATTAGGATATAATATAAGGTTCCTGCATAGGGGTCTGTCACAGGCAGTTTTAGGAAAACAAGCATAACTCAAGCTCTAGTCACTATTTTATCAAGCCACTTTCACAGAGGTCAATCTTAGACCTATATCTATGACTTAATTCTTTGAGTTTTTTCAAATTCATGCCCTAAAGATATTTAAAATAGGTCGAAAGAGGAAGAAGAAATTGAAACCAGAATTTCAACCTATAGCTCTAATTTTCCAGATTTGTTCTCAAGACAGATTTTTGGGTCAGTTTTACACGGCCCTTTTGACATAGAAAATGAGGTATTTAAGCAATACATTCTCATAAACAAATGATTCTATATGTCTTAAGTTTCTAAATACATCAAGTTCATGCAGTTTGGTTCAGTATTCTGCAAGTTATACCCCAAATAATATAGACTATTCTCACACCGCAACAACACTCAATACTAAACTTCAAGCCAAAGTTCAAAGCCTTTAGAAACATAATTCAAATTTGATTCCTTATGAAAATTGTATCCATAAGCCTCTAGTTTAATATAAATAAAAAATAATCTAATTTGCATATCTAAAGATCACAATATAGCTAAAACACAGATGCATGTTCAATGAAAACACTATAGCTAACATATTCTAGCAAACTTTAATCATTAACATCATTTACAATTCATCCTAATTCATCATCATCAATTCTCTATGATAACATGCTATAAAAAATAATCACACATTCAAGGTAAAACTTAGACGGATTTCGGCTAGGTGTAGTAAGACAACTTCAAATTGATCTTTTACGTAACTTTGTGAGGCTAAAGCATGGATTATTTGTGAAGAAATTAGAAATAACCATAAACAAGTTCAAGGAGGCGAAAGAAAAGAGTTTCGGTGATGTGAGTGAGAGAAGAAAGAATAAGAAATGAACTGAACCAAGTTTGCTCCTGCTGAATGTTACACCCAAGGTGTTAGGTGTCATCTAATGGAATGGCCACATTTCTATAGGCATGTTCAACATTATCAAGTATAGGTGTCGCCATATGTTACCATTAAAGCTAGGTCACATGTCATTTAAGTACAGCAGCCATTTTTCCATTAATAAATTCCATTTGCCATCAACTTACTAGTCCATTTGTCCCACAATGATCAATGTCATCTATCACTCAATTATAGGCCTAATCATTCTAATTTTTCATGTCTCAATTAGTCGTGCCACTTGGTATTTTTCTAAAACTCAATGTAAATATTAATTTATCAATCTCCTAATTATGAAAATTAATTTCCAAGTTGCTAATTTATAATCCATCAATTCTTTTCTTTGGTAAACCAAAATACAAGATATTGGAAACCATAGTCATGTCTCATATCACTTTCAATTTCATAACCTGAAATATATCAATTGAGTGCATATGCTAACTTGTAATATGTAAAAATATCAATTCCTTTGTATGCTAATATTATGCCTTTGAATACAATTATTCATTTATGTCATAAATGTACCAATTTTGTTCTATACGCTGACACTCATAGGACTCATTAGTCTAACTCTTTAAATTCCTCAATCATTTGAGAGACAGGATGCTACAATGACAATTCTTTGCAAACCATGGAAACTTTCCATCAAAGTCTTTCCATCCCATTGAGTCTATTGGATGATGTATAATGTTATCATCAATGCCTTTCTCTTTATGCCACCTCATATCTATGACTGTTTTTGTTAACATAAAAAGCCTTTGTAGTTATGGTTTAATAGGGAAGTATCTCAAGATTTTATGTAGTATATTTTTCCCATTCTGATCATCAACTTGCCACCTCGATGTACCACAAATATGACATTCTTTAAGATCTTTATTGTCCTTCCAAAATATAACATAATCATACTTACAAGCATGTATGGGTTTATATCCTGATCCAAGGTTTATTAATAATTTCTTCGCTTCATAGTAAGATTTGGGCAATTTGCATCTAACAGTAATGCATAATGGGCAAGACAATTAACATGTCAAAAGATTTTTTACTCTATTTATTATAGAACTTCAAATGTAACAACTTTACAAAAAAAGATAATTGTGAGAATTTCGAGCAACCTGAATATAAGTCTTCTTAAGCAACTTTCAATAACTACCCAAAATTATCTTCTTTAATACTATCAATTATGGTAGGCAAACTAATTTCATTCATAGTCTCTATATAATTCCTATAATCCTCTAACATCTCGCCAATCCAAATCATCACTGTTGTCATTAATATCACAATCTTTTACATCATTATTGTTACTATCATCAACACCTGTATTAACACTTCTAACATAACTTTCTTCTGAATGTTCTCCATGATATAACCATGGAATATAGAATTTATCTATGACTTGGATTGGTAAGTGATTGTATACCACTTCTTAACTTTGAATGTTCATATTTAAGCAATCTATGCATTAATAACAGACACAACATTCTACAACCATTTTATATTTTACAAATTACATAAAACTCTTAACTCCTTTAAAATATTCAATGGACCATTTCCAATAAGAAACCCAACTTTTTTCTAACTAGTTGTACAATTACAATCATATTACTAAATTACTATATGCAATTTAAGTTCTAAATAGCATATCGATATAAGTTGATATACTAAGTTTGAATTACAACAAACAGTGAAATCCAAGTTGACATTCTAAGTTTGAAATCATATGTGAGTTAATGATAAATCAATACAAGGCATGTGGCATTATCAGACTACATGAATCAAGAAAAGGTCTTCTCACTATGACTCCTAAGCTCATAGAATATTTCACTTACAAGCCTCAACGAAGTTGCATCATAGGTTTGTAGCCTATATACCATCTAAGTGATTTATAAAACACATCATCCATAATTATAGGTGGATTTCTTATGTTACTAGTCCAAAATTATGAATTATAGTTGACATGCTATGCTTGAAATCATAATATGACTAAGGTACGTGGCATTATTACACCACATGAATCGAGAAAGGGTCTTCTCACTATATCTATTAGGCTTGTGAAAATTTTCACTAATAAGCCTCAACAAAGCTGCATCATAGGTTTCTAGCTTATATATCATCCAATTGGTTTATAAAACATATCATCCATAAGAGATCAAACTCACTCCATATGTAGTAAATACTTATGTAATTCATACATCTAGTCATCAATGACTCTAACAATATTCCAAACAACAAAATACAAAACTGACACCATCCTTCCATTCACACGAAACCCAAACACAAATTCTTCTCTATTAACGTAGAACATAAACACTGAACAAAAGTCCATAACTTACCTGGATGGATGGAAAATCGGAGACGACAGATGATAAGCAATAACATAATGATAACTCATTAGAACTTGACATAATAAGTTTTAATTCAAGCAAACAATAAAATTGAGCCTACTAAGAATAAGAAGCATAAACCAATATAAAAGTGATAATGTACATGTAATTCCCATTATCTATCACAGTCATATAAATTATTCAAGTGTGAATACAAAGTAAATATCAATTTCTCACATATGGCCAATTCATGTGGACTAAATGGAACTCTATACTAATCTTAATAAATTGAACTCCTTTGTAAGGACCAAACTTGCAGTGGAAGAGTTGGGAATTTTACGTTTATCCATGTAAGCATGATATAAATGTCAATCATCATTTCAAGTCAAAAGATGAAGTATTCATTAATTAGTTACTAAAAGAATGAACTAAGGAAATTGAAGAACAAACTTGGGATTATTTCCTTTTACATAATCTTTAATATGAATACTTAATGTCCTTAATGTCCTTATAATTGATTAAAGGCCAATCAATTACAGCCCAATTGGTAAGTCAAATTTATTGTAGTGTTTCTGAATTCAAAGTGTAGTTCTCCCTTTGGCATTTGATTTCTAGATAAGGCATCCTGTGCATTTATTAGAGGAATTTTTTTAAAAATTTTTGAATGTATTAAGCTTTTCTTAGAGGAAAATTTATGATTTAATGCTTTTGGAATTTTTGGAAATCTATTATGGAGAGGCTATTTAGGGTATATCATATGAATTAATTGTTGGATTAGAATCAATTTGGAATTTACACAAGGTTTTATGCAATCTTATTCATCCATTAAATCCAAGGCTTTGGATTTTGATTCCTTATTCTAAGGTATATGTATAAGATACTTACACATTCATCATCCCTAATAAAACTTTCATTGAACACTTTATAGGCTTAAAAAATTCATCCCTAATTAATAACAAAACCACTTTCTTTTTCCATTCTTCACCATGAACACTTTTAAACAAACAGTGAACCATTAACAATCAAAATAAATGTAGACAACCCAAACCACATCAAAATAACCAAGGAATAGAAAAACATTTAACAACAAAAATGAAAGAAGAAGAAAAAAAACCTATGTGTAAAGCATGGATGACTAACCTCGATGGATGATTAACCGGAGATGATGGAGCAGACAATGGAAGAAGACAATGGAAGAAGAAATGAAGACCATGTCGGCAGTGATGGAAGAAGAAAACCATAGAGGAATAAACGAAGAAGACCAAAATGAAAAGGGAGGGGGAAGCTTCATTGTTTTTGTTTAAAATGAAGATAAACCATAACAAATGACATTGTTTTCGTGTTATTTTTTAAATGTTGCAACATTTGGTGTCAATTTCAGAAAATGTCACCAAATGTTAAACAATTGGCGACAATTGAAGAAAATGTAGCCAAATGTTAAACAATTGGTGACGATTTTTGGTAATCGTCACCAAATGTTAAACAATTGGCGATGATATTTGGTAATCATTGCCAATGTATGTCTGCCCTTAAGTGACGATCTCATAGAATCGCCTCCAAAGGGACATATTTGGCTAAGAATTTTTAAAATTATCACCAAATTGTTGTCCTTTGGCAATGCTTTCTTAGAAACGTCACTAAAGGAAGTTTTTGTATCGTCACCAATTCTTTTCATGTATATATAGATTTTTATATTTATCATTTTTTGGTAATATATCATTTCTATAAAATAGTATAGAATTTAAATATAATAAATAGAGTTTTGAGACACCACATAAAATTGTCAAATCATATATTTTAAAATAGATTAATAAAAAACTATATATTTATGCAAATAAAATTTAATTTTTGTGTTTTTAGTTTTATAATTTTTTGAAATGACATTTTTGTTAACTAAATTTATCTTTAGCCTTACAATAATATTAAATTTGCGTTTTAAAAATGTGATGTTTATATTTAATATTGATTTCCATTTTTTACTATATTCTAATTATTTTAATTATATCGCAATAAATGTAATTATATAAGGTAATTTTAATTATTGAGATTATGACAAGCTGCATCTCTTTGGCCTGTAAGTGGGAATTCATTCCTTAGGTACGCTTTTACCTTTCGCTTATCTAAGTTTTGGTGTTAGTTTGGTGTTTATTGACAGTGTATTATTCTTTTTGGTCATCTACATGAGTGGCTCCCTTCCGTTGTAGAAGACAACCTTACACCTGTAGCAGTATAAGACAAATTCATAAGATTTTTTTTCGTGATACATCAACCTTTTCTTTTATTATATTTTATTATATTTATGTATTTATTTATTCTAATTTTATTTACCTACTTTTTGGCACACCAGTTTTACATAATTACTCTTTTAACTTTTTTTTCATGCATTGTCTCATTAGCATGTTGGTCTATCAGAAACAGCCTGTCTACTTAGTAGGGATAAGGCTGTGTACATCAGACCTCCCCAGACCCTGCTTTAATGTGGGATTTCAGATTGGGTGATGATGATGGTGATGATATAAGGTAATTAATATAATGTTATATGAATGTATAGATAATAATTGTAACTAGTATAATGATTTGTGAATGTATAGATAATAGATAAATTTTCTCACATCTTACTTATGTAATATGTTAGTCTATTTAATCATAATTCTCTCTTTATTATATATAAATTTGGTACTCTTATATAAAATTTATAATTTATATACAATATCCATGCCAAAGGGGAAGACAAATGGTAATCCCCACCATTTGACGACAATTTTTTGAATCATCGCCAAACGGTATTTCTTCTGAATTAATCAACAAAGACGTCTTTTTTTTATCAATAAACAATGTCGTTTTCCATTACTTATTAACACCAAAACAAAGCTCTCTTCATTTTCGTGTTAGCCATTGTACTTCCTTTTGGTTCACAGTCAAAAAAGTGTCACCTCCTCTGTTATGGTCATATCCTATGTTGCCATCATCATCGTTGAAGAAGTGTTATGTCCTTTGTTGGTATTGTTATTCTTTTCTATTTTTCTGCTACATTTTGGAGATTATATGGGTTTGGTGTATGGGTTTTTTTGTTTATGATTGTGTTTGTATTTGGAAGATGGTGAATTGTGTTTCTATGTTGGTTGTGTATAGGTTGACGTTTTTTTTTTTTTGCTTTCCATACTTGTTTGACGAAAGCCTACAAACTATTTGATGAAAGGCTTGTTAGAGTATTTAACTTCTGCAAGGGATGTTTATGTACTTCATTCTGTTTTCAACATTTAGGTGGTTCTTTTTATTTTTGTGGTAATTTTGTATATATATTGACCTCTCAACACTCTCCCACCAAAACTCCATTTCCTATGTTGTCAACTTTACTTCAATCCCTACCTTCCTCTACCTCTCTTCTCCTACCTTCCTACTCTCTCTCTCTCTCTCTCTCAACATTATCCAGAAAAGCTTCTTCCTCTCTTATCTTTTCCATAAGTATGTTATTATGTATGAAACTTAAGCTCTTTTTTTATGTGTTCAATATACAAAAGCTTTTCCTACATATTCATTAATAGGATCAAGTGTATCAAGAACAAAAGAATTAGTTCAATTCTAACATTGGTCTTGATCTTTGTTGTTTTTTTTAATCATAATAAATAATAAGTAGCTAAGGAGAAGGTTGATTTTAACGTCAATTAAAAGGAATTACCTTTTCTTTTTGTTGCTAGGATTTGTATGGTAAAGTTCTATTCAATTTTGGATTAGTTCATTCCTCCCTTGAGAATTTATGGGATTCAATTACCAAAAGAATTTAATTAAGTAGAATGAATTTAATGATAAATTGACTTTTCAAAATAAAACTGTTAACATTAATTTATCGTGGAATGTCGATGTAGCGACTAGTTTCGAACAGAGAAAATGAGCTCTGCAAGAATATGAAAAAATTCTCCCCAATAAATAACAAATTAATTCACAAAAAGTCTCCTCATCAAACACTAATTAGCCCTTTATTTCCATGGCCGATCTTTGTTTTCAAGGTTTTCAATATCATCAAAAGTACTAAAAGCCACTTTAATTATCAATTTATTGCTTAAATATCCAAAAAATGCTTATAACTTCATACTTAAATTTAAGAAAATAAATTAAGCATGTACGAGTGAAATCATCAACACAGATTATGTAGTATGCACTCCCCTTAAGTAAAGGAGTTCTCTAAGGTCCTGTAAGATCAGTGTGGATGAGTTACAGCTTCTCTATTACTCTCTAGGAAGATTTTTGAAATGGAAGTCTTACTTGCTTGCCATATTGATAAGCTTTGTAACCTTCTAATTCTGATTTCAATTAAGGCAACCATTGAGCAAGCTCTTTTCTCTATAAGATCAACACTACAATATGGTGGAAATGGCCCAATCTTTAGGCTCTGTTTTACTGATGCTAGCAATTGTGGAATAAGCTGTCCACTTATTCTATAATGGATTAAGAGAAAAACTCTTTCCCTAAATTTTAACTTCAAATATATCTTTATCTGTTGCATCTTTGATTAAGCATTGATTGCCTTTAAATATGATTTTGAAGCCTCCTTCAAGTAGCTATTCCACATTTAACAAATTTTGATCAATATCAAACATAAATAATATATTCTTAATCAATTTTGTATCTGAGAAACTTTCAATTTCTACAGTTCCTTTCCCTTTGATAGCCAAGTATTCTCCATTAGCAATCTTCACTTTAGAGACCACTGATGTATCAAGATCTTTGAAAAGGTCATAATCAAAACTCATATGGGTGGTGCAACCACTGTCTATAATTCATTTTTCACTTGAGCTACTGGTTGCAATTAAGTTGCTACAAAGAGTTGCTCCTCCTCTTGCTAGTTTGTAATTTAAGCAATAATTTTCTACTACAAAATAACTTGACCATCATTCTTTTTCTTGCAAATTTTATTGTGAGGTCCTATTTTCTAACATTTCTCACATTGAACTTTAGGTCTTCTCCAGGATTTAAAGGGTGGATTACCTTTAATTTCATAATGTTTACAGGGAGGATACTTATTTTTGCTTCCTCCTCTTGCATTAGCAGAATACAACCTTGACACTTCCTTCTTATTTTGCTTCTTTTTCCCATTTCCTACTTGGTTTGTTTGCAATTTGGCTAGTAATGCCCCTTCCAAAAAACCTTCAGACCTCATAAACCTTCAATTTTCATGAGCTTGGAAAGCATTGAATAATTCTGCCAAACTAATCTTTGATAGATCCTTAGTATTTTCAGACAAGGAAATGGTTGCTTCAAACCTTTTAGGAATTGTTACAAGAATTTTCTAAACCAAAATAGAGTCAAGAAATTCAGAGCCAATTGATCTTACTTTGTTAACAATGCTGAGTAATCTATTAGAATGCTCTTTGACAATATCTAAATCCTTCATCCTTTGATGTTCAAATTCTCTTATCAAATTGAGAACCTACATTCCCTTTATTCATTCATCTCCTTCAAATTCTTTTTTTCAAAAAATTCTAGACCTCAAATGCAAATTTCATTTTCATAATCCTAAAAAATATTTCCAGTGAGATTACAGTAATAATGTAGCTCTATCCTTGGACTTTCTTGATTTCTTCTCCTTATGATTCTTAATTTGTGACATGGTTCAATTTGTAAGCAAGGAGGAACTTTATAGTCCTCCTCAATAACTTCCTAGAGATCATTTGGCTCCAGATATGCCTCCATCCTAGCTGCCTAGATATGATAGCCTCCATCATTGATAATAAGTAGTGTAAATGTAGTGAAAAGAGAATAAAAATTAATTGAAAAAATATTAGTCACCAGCTCCTTAAAAAGAGTGCCCTGATAGGTGTAGTTCCAAAACGTTCATAACATTATTAATGTTCCTTTCATTAACTTCCTTTCAGATCCCTACTTTGTTACCATAATGTTAATAAGATTTATAAATTTATTATCATTACTATAGCCAAAAGTTCATTTTATTTGATGATCATCGAATGTATTATTACCCTGACAGACACATAACACTATATATATATATATATATATATATTCTCCTTTGACAAAAAAAAGAAGCTTTTTCCTCACGTCTCATGTCTAGTCTCTTGGTTCTTTTGCTCTCTAATTGTTTAGTTCTTCTGTTTTTGTTTCTCTGGAGATAGTTCCCACTCCTCCCTTTGGAGTGCACTAAAGTTGGTGGAGAAGGTGTTAACCATGGGGTCAGATTCTGTTGTTCAGCTGCACCGTAGAGGGGGAATTTTTGACTTAGGACAGTGTTTTTCACAAGGCCTTGCTTTCAAAAAAGTCGTTTTGATTTATTTATTTATACTATTTTCGCTAACAATCTAAGTCAAAAATTATTTGTTGCATTACTGCTGTTGTCGAAAATTGTGTTGTTTGGCTTGCTCTTTATAAGGATATATTTGTTCTTGCTATTGTTTTTGAAATTGCTACTTTTTTTTGGAAACTATTGGGTTCTTGTTGCTACATTAGTCGAAATACCGGTTGTTCTTGCTATTGTTCTCTTCATATTATTTCGTGTGAGACATCTCTTCTTTCAGATTTGATATGCAATTTGCGAATGAAAACAACATAGGTTCTACCCTTACAATTCCTCACATAGGTTCTACCTTTGTCACTGTATCCTAGAGGATTATACCTAACCTAACTTGATTAGAGCCTCCAAATGGGAGAAAATTTAAACGATGGTTTGAGAAAATTCTATTTTGCTTTCCGTAATACAATATTGATTACGTATTGTTTCAAGAAATTTCTAGTGACAATACTAACCTAAGAAAACTAAGGATAATCGTACCGTTAGGGGAGTGTTGCTTAACCATATGATAAATCCATTGTTGATATCTACTACAAGTACAAAACTACCAAGGAAATTTGGGATGCTTTAGAAGTGAAATATGGGACGAATGATGTTAGTACTAAGAAATATGCAGTTGTTAGATGGTTAAAATTACTATTGTTGATCATAGGTCATTATGGACCAATTACATAAGTATGAAAGCCTAATTACTGAAATCCTTGCTGAGGATATGAACATGTGTGAGTTGTTTCAAGCTAATTCCCTTAGTGAGAAATTTCTTGCCTCATAGAATGAGTATAAAAACCAAAAAAGGCATAAGAAGAAAGATAAGAAGTTTTAGGAGTTGATAAGGCATATAAATATTGAGGATGCCAACCGTGCACAAGATAATACCAAATTACTCACGCATATCCTTACTGTGAAGGCGAATATGGTAAAACCTAAAAATGCAAGCAACTTCAAGAAGAATGCTGGAAAATATTAATCTTTCAATAATAACAAGCAGGTGCAGTTTAAGCACATAAGGATTGATCGTGACTATTGGTGGTGCCACAAGTTAGGCCATCTTGCTGCTTATTGCCAAGCTAGAATTAACTATGAGAAGAAGGGCCAAGGAAAAAAACTACAATAGTTTGGGAAAGGAAACCAAAAGCAATACCAACGGGGCAACCAAAAGAGCTTTAATAAGCCTCAAGCTAATATGGTTGAGGCTAGTGATGATGAAGAGGAGATCATTGCTATTATGGTGCCAAAGTTAACCTTGCCGGAAACTTGGTCAAGTGGATCAATGACACAAGAGCTAAATGCCAAATCCGCTCTAATAAGATCTGTTTAATGAGTTGAATGATGCTGATGATGATGAATTCGTATACATGGGCAACTTCAGCAGAGTTCCTGTTCAAAGAGTTAGGAAGGTCAATCTCAAACTCATTTCTAGAAAAGTGTTATCATTAGAAAATGTTTTACTTATTCCTGATACATGTAGAAACTTGATTTCTGGTGCATTGCTTAACAAGGTTGGTGTTAAACTTACTTTTGATTTTGATAAGGTAGTTTTTACTAAGAATGAGAACATTGTTGGTAAAGGGTTTTGTAATGGGGGTTTATTTGTACTTCACGTTAAAATGAATGCATCTACTTCTTCTGCTTATATTGTTAAGTCCCTAGACTTATGGCATTATAGGCTTGGGTATGTGAATGTGAGGTCAATTAAAAGGATGCAAAGCTTAATCTTATTGCCTAAGATCACCAATGAAATGGGAAAATATCAAATTTGTGTTGAGGCTACACATTATAAGAAACCTTTTTAAGTCAGTGACTGAGAGAGAGTCACAATTGTTAGACTTGCTGCAAACAGATTTGAGTGATTTTAAAAATTGTGTGAGTAAAGGAGGCATGAGATATTATATTACTTTTATGGATGATTGTTCTAGATTTACTAAGGTTTACTTGATGAAAATAAATGTGATGGAGAGGAAATGTTTATGAAACACAAAGATGATGTTGAAAACTAATTAGAAAGGAAAATTGAGAGATTTAGGTCTAATCAAGGTGGTGAGTATGGTACTGTTTTCTTTAATTATTATGGAAAAGTTGGGATTATTCATAAACTTTCAGACCCTTATACACTATAAAAAATGGAATAGCCAAGAGAAAAAACCGAACACTTAAGGATATGATGAATGTAATGTTAATTTCCTCAGGTTTACCTGACTTTATTTAGGGGGAAGCTATTCTTTCAGCTGGTTATGTTCTAAATAGAGTTCCTTATTAGAAAGTAGTTTAAACCGTTGTGAAATTTGGAAAGTTTATCCACCTAACTTGCATTTTTTGAAAGTGTAGGGGTGTCTTGCTAAGATTGCTCCTAAGACCATTGATTAAATTTTTGTGGGATATGCCTTTAATAGTGTTGCCTCTAGATTTATGGTTAAGGAAGAGGAATTTAACACTTATAGACCAATTATGGAGTCAAGAGATGCAATGTTCTTTGAGAATGTATTTCTTATGAAACTAAGTAGGCAAGCTCCCAGAGAATATGTTCCTAGTTCTTTTACCAATGAGGAAATAAAGAAAGAGTACATTGTTGAACCAAGGAGAAGCAAAAGAGCTAGAGTACCCACCAGTTTTGGTTCTGACTTTATTAGTTCCTTTGTGGTGAAAAAACCTAAGGAGATAGATGACGTTTTTTAGGTGACTTATATTATTGAAGAAAATCCCAAAACTTATAAGGAAGCAATGAGATTTGTCATTGCTACCTTTTGGAAGGAAGTCATAGACAGTGAGTTAGGGTCAATCATGTCTAATAAAAGGGTCAATCTGTCTAATAAAACTTAGGTTTTAGTCGATCTACCTCAAGGATGTAAGCCTTTAAAGTGTATGTGGATTTTCAAAAAGAAATTGAGACCTTAAGGAACCATTGAGAGGTTTAAGGTAGGAGTTATGATTAAAGGTTTTTTTTTAAAAAAAGGATTGGACTTTTTTATACTTACTCTCCTATTACTAAAATTGCATCTATAAGAATGTTGTTTGTTATTACCTCAATATTTAAGCTACATGTGCACCAAATGGATGTTAAGACACCTTTCTTGAATGGTGACTATGAAGAGGAAATTTATATGGTCCAACCTGAGGGGTTTAGAGTACCTGGTTAAGAACAAAAGGTGTGTGTATATTAGTTAAGTCTTTGTATGGACGTAAACAAGCTCCCAAATAGTGACATGAGAAATTGGAAAGTGAGATCGTCAAACATGGTTTTGCCTCTTGTGATGTTGATTCTTGTATTTATGTGAAATCTGATGCCAATTGCTGTGTTATTAGTGGCTGTGTGATCATAACTTTTTATGTGGATGATATGCATATTTTTACAATAGCTTATTTGTCATTGATAATACCAAGGATTGGTAAAGTTTTCCTTTTATATGAAAGATCTTGGACCTATGGACTTTATTCTGGTAATCAAAGTTGATAGGACTGACTCTGGTTTTAGGTTAAATCAAACTCATTATGTTGAGAAAATTTTAAAGAAGTTGGGTTAATATGATGTTTAACTAACCAAGACTCCTTATGATGCTAATGAAACTTTAAAGAAAAATTTTAGTGATAGTGTAAATCAAGCTGAGTGTGTTAAAATTCTTGGTAGTGTAATGTTCTTGACGAATTATTCTTGTCCTAATATTGCATACTGTGTGAGTAGACTTAGTAGGTATATTCACAATCTTAGTTAACAACATTGGAATGCATTGATTCTTTTATTGCGATGTTTAAAAGGTATAATGAATTGTGGATTATCTTTTGGTGGTCATCCTCCTATATTAGAGGGGTACTCTGATGCTAAATGGGTTACGGAGAGTGATGATATACACTCTACTAGTGGATATATTTTCACCTTGGCAGGAACTGAAGTGTTTTAGAAATCATCCAAGCAAACATATATTGTGAGATCAATAATGAAGGTTGAGTTTATGGCTTTGGAGCTAGCAGGATGAGAAGCTGAGTTGCTAAGGAATCTTTTAGCAGATATCTCGCTTTGGGAAAAGTCAATTGCTTCTGTGTTTCTTGATTGTGATTCGCAAGCTGCCATTCATGTTGCCAAAAGCAAAGCATATAACAAAACAAGTAGACATATCTAATTGAGACATAAAATTGTCTGTAATTTAATTAAACATGGTGTAATCTCTTTGACTATGTCAAGTTAGAGAGAAACTTAGAGGATCCATTTACAAAAGCTTTGAGTAGGAAACTAGTTTCAGATCATGGTCAAAGGATGGGTTAAGCCTAATTGTGTAGTAATCTCATGATGGACACCCATCTTGGGACACCAAGTTCAATGGGTCAAACAAAGTTATATGGTTACTAATTACTTGTACATTGATTGAGGAATAAAACTAACATATATTCAATTGTTAAAAATCGTCCCTAGCATGACTTTACTACGTTTGAAGAGGTTATATTGTTTAATCCTTAATGAGTTTCATAACCTAATTTTGGGTGGTGCGAGCAGTAAACACTGGATAGACTCACCTACGTAATTGTGGGAGGCTAGCTACCCTCTTATGAGAATATTTGGGCTATCTCTTTAGAGCGATCATGGGACCAAGGCATTTTAAGGTTGTTTATTTCTCTTGCTGGTTCTGTCCCTGATTTTCTTAGACACCAGGTTCAAGACTTAGTTCACCTAGATATTTGCCTATCTTTCTCCTAAATTGTTATAGTTTATTTATCAAGTTTTGGATCAAGTGGGGAATTGATGACGTTGTTCCAAAACATTCATAACGTTTCTTTCATTAACTTCCTTTCAGATCCCTACTTTATTACCATAAAGTTAATTAAATTATTTATTATTATTATTATAGCCAAAAGTTCATTTTATTTAATGATCACCAGATGTATAGTTACCATGACAGACATATAGCACTATGTATATATCTCCTTCGGTAAAAAAGACACAAAAGCTTCTTTTTCACATCTCACATCTGGTCTCTTAGTTCTTTTGTTCTCTAATTGTTCCGTTCTTTTATTTAAAGTGAACCAAAGCTAGTGTAGAAGGTGCTAACCCTAGGGTCGGATCCCATTGTCTTACTACACTGTAGAGGGGGAATTTCTGACCTAAGGCAATGCTTTTCATGACGTCTTGCAATTATATAAGTCGTTCTGATTTATTTATTTATGTTATTTTCGCTAACAAAAACTTGAGAAAAATGTGGAACATATTAAGAAGAAAATTATAAAAATATCAAGAATGACAACTTAATATGTAGATTCCTAAAAATCTGCAAAAAATGCAAAGGACTATTCTAAACACTTGGTCTTCAAAGCTAGACACATTTCATATGTTCAGTAACCTCTAACGGATAATTCTCGTAGTTGGAACCAATTTCTCTTTTAGCATCCACCTTTAACTAGCTACATCATCGATGGAGCATAGCATATCTACAATCATGTTCGAGCACCTTAATAATGGGAATTTAAATTTTTCCTACTTTACTAAAGAATTGACAGACTATGCTTGTTTACCACTAATCTTCGCACCAGAGTACAAGGCATCTTAATTAATTAAAGGAGGAAAGGAGAGAGCACGTAATAGAAATGGGGAAAAAAAAGTAAAGAATGTAAATATATAAGAGTGAGAAGAAATAGTTAGGAAAGAAGGGAAAAAAAAGAGAGAGCAAAGATAGTAATTAAAAAGAAGAGACTGAGGGTATAAATAAGAACAAAGAAAAATAACATAAAAAAGGAAAAGCCAACCAAAAAAATAAAGAAAGCTTAGCGAAACCATCTTAATAGTCGTAATGAAACCTCACATAAACCTTTGTTTTTCTTGAGCCTGTAAAGCATTGAATAATTCTACCAAACTAATCTTTGACAAATCCTTAGTATTTTCTCATGAGGATATGACTGTTAAAAGAATTTTATGAACCAATATAGAATCAAGGAATTCAGAGCCAAGTAATCTTACATTGTTAGCAATGCTAAGTAATATGTCAGAATGCTCTTTGATAGTATCTGAATCCTTCATCCTTTGATGCTTCAATTCTCTAATCGAATTGAGAACCTACATTCCCTTCATTCTTTCATCTCCTTCAAATTCTTTTTTCAAAAATTTCTAGACCTCAAATTCAAATTTCATTTTTATAATCTTGACAAATATTTCTAATGAGATTGCAGCAAATAATGTAGCTCTACCCTTTGAATTTTTTTGTTTTCTTCTCCTTGTGATTATTAATTTGTACCATGGATCGAATTGCAGGCAAGGGAAGAACTTTGTGCTCCTCTTGAATAGCCTCCCAGAGATCATTTGGCTCCAAATATGCCTCCATCCTAGCCGCCCAAATGTGGTAGCCATCACCATTGAAGACAAGTGGTGTAAGTGCTGTGAAAGGAGATTCAAAAACTATAGAAAAAAAATGTTACAGGCTCTATAATAAGAGTGCTATACCACTTTGAATGAAACAAAGAAAGAACAGATTTTGACAAAGAACTTGTTATATTATTTCTTCTGTCAAGTTTGCTTAAATACAAAAGTTTGTAACTGAAACTTGAGAAAAACGTGGAACAAACTAAGCAGAAAATCAACAAAATATCAGGAAGCACAACTCAGTATGTGAACTTCTAATAATTTGAAAAAAATACAAACAACTATTATAAAGACATGGTCTTCACACGTTTTATATGGTTAGTAACTTCCAAGGCACAATTTTCACAGTTGGAACCAACATCTCTTATGGCATCCACCTTCTACTAGCTACATCATGGGTGGAGGATAGCATTTCTATGATCATGCTCGAGCACCGTAATAGTGGGAATTTAAGTTTTTCCCACTTTACTGAAGAATTATCTGACTAAGCTTGTTCACCACCGCTCTTCGTAATAGAGTATAGGAATTAATTAAAGGAGGAAAGGAGACAGCATGTAACAGAAAAGTATCCAAAAAAGTAGAGAACATAAAAGTATAAGAGTGAGAAGAACTAGTTGGGAAAGAAGAAAAAACAGAGAGAGAAAAGATAGTAATTAAAAAGAAGAGATCGAGGGTGTAAATAAGTACAGAGAAAAATAGCACAAAAAAGGAAAACCAGCTAAAAAATACAAAAAAGCTTGGAGAACCCATCCTAGTAGTCGTAATGAAACCTTGCATACAATAATAAAGTTGTCCTCTCTCCAACCTAACGTCAATATTCTCGTTCAGGGAAGATTAAAGTTGCAATCTAATGATTGACATGCACCACATAACTGCACCACATAACTAGAGATTTTCTTAGGTCACATTGGTCTACCTAACACGTTCGAGTTAGTGAAATAGTAATCTTCCTATACTCTAATGACTCTTAGGGCTCTCAAATAGCAATTTCAATTTGCAAGTTTAAATTCTCAAAAACCAAAAAGAAGTTGGACTTAGCTCACTCTACAGGGATTTCAATGATACAATTTTTATGACACATCACAACTCTTCTATTCAGAATTGCACCATATCATTCTCCCTTAATTTCTTTTTAAGACGAGACATGAAAAACCAAATGTATCTTAGAGTTAGCTAGTAAGTCCAGACGATAAGCAGTGAGACTAATACGTTACAACACCTTTTAAGGCCAAAAACAACAATGAAATAACTTTATAGAAGATTGAAGGTTTACAAGAATTTACTTGTAAGGCTGAATACGTGGGAAAACTCGTCCATATATTAAAATTCTCATTACCTATATTGCTTATCAATTGCTTAAGGATTCCTCTCTTATTACGTAACTAATCTTTAACTTTCTTTAAATACTATTTCGTTTATTACATTAAACTTATTAAAGAAGCTCTAGAATCAAGCAACCCACCTGAAAACTAATTAATTAGAAAATTCCATGCCAGCTCCTCAACACTTAATTTTTAGAGAAATGGGTCAGGGTTTGTCATTCTATATACAAATGGAAATATTTGTGTTTTCCTCTCTCAATTATGTTCTAATGTAGCCAAAGAGAACCATCTATTTTAGGAGAATAGAATCCTTATTTCATACTTGAAATGGTAACTAACATACAATGTATATAATAGGGTATAGTTATAGAACATATCATATATGTTGAATTTTGGAGTTATCGGAAATCACTGTATGCAATTAACTCTTACCGTTATCGACATTGTTAAATGAATTTCAACAGAAACTCTTGACGTTGATTATTCTCATGTCTTCAGTTAGAAACATTATCATAAAAGAAAGTGGAGATCAAGAAATTTATGTCGAAGAAAAATAGATTTACGTTTAAATATGAAAATATAATATTATTTAGAGATAAGCATGGACATGAATTCATTTACATGGAAATAGGAACACATTCACATTACTCAAATATTAAAGAGACTCATGTAATAATCTATTGAAAAGTCTCTTCTCTTCAAAAGGATTTCCTCTATCTCTCTGTATGTTTTGTTTTTTAAACGCATGTTTTTCTCATATAGGTATTTTTGTTGCCATTAACTTACCTAATCATTATATTTGACCCTTGTAAGTGTTTACCTAGTTCTGAACAATTTTGCAATTTTAAGGAGTTCAAATTAAGATGATTTTGACTTTACATTTGAGAGTTCACAATTTTACTTAAGACTTAAAAAATAAGAAGGAAATTCATATAATAGATCTTAAAGTTATAAAATTGAAATGAAATACCTGTATGGGTCTTAGAGGTTAAAATAAAGATAAAATGCTTGAGGTTGGGTTTTAGGATATAGAATTAGGGTGAAATGCATAGAGTTAGATCTTATGCCTTAAAATAAAGATAAAATGTCTAGAATGAGACTTAGGCCTTAGAAAGTAAGATAAAATACCTAGACTTGAGACTCTTAAGGCTTTGAAAATATGATAATTTCTTGGAACTAGGTCTTAGGGTTTGAAATTAAGATAAAATCTCTAGAATTGGAACGTAGAGCTTAAAATGAAGGTAAAATACTTAAAATGAGTCTTAGGGCTTAAAAAGTAAGATAAAAAACCTAGAGTTAGGTATTATGACTTGGAAAGTAAAATAAAATGCCTAGAGATAAGTCTTAGGATTTGAAAGGTGAGATAAAGTGCTCAAAATGAATCTTAAAGCTTGAAATATAATAAAAAAAAGCTTAGAATTTGGTCGTAAGATTTCAAAATTAAGATTGGAATATGTAGGGATGGTTGTTAGGATCTTACATTAAGATTAAAATACCTAGAATAAGTCTTAAAGTTTAAACTAAAGATAAAATACCTAAAGATGAGTTTTAGTAGATTTAAGATAAGAAAGAGGGACTAAAACGAATCACCTAGATTTCATGTTTAATTTATACATTGGGAATACTAGTGAATTAGACACTTGGTATGTAGATATTTTAGTGATTTTAGATTTTGGTTTTGGTTAGCTATTTAACTTCGTTACTTTGAATCGGTATCTAGGCTAAACAGTTTCAAAAAATTCAATCTATTGAGAAATTAGGATGGATTTTTAGTTTTTATTGAGATTGAATAAAATCTCTTTCACTTTTTTAGCTCATCTTCTTGTTAGGAAAAAACCATAAGGGCTTCACATTTAACATCAAAATTTCTTTAAGGAATTATTCCACTTACAGTTTGGCATAATTGAGGCTTTTGTGAAACAAATCTATTTATATCCATATTGTCCTACTTAGATCAAACAATGGTAGAAAACTCCCATAGGGCTACAACTACTATTGATTATAATCTAGTTCTTCATCTCCTTGATCATATTTGGATGTGTCTCATCTTATAGGGCCATCCTGACTTGGCATCTAATATGGAGATTAGTTTTGTCATATCTTTGCTTGCTTTGAAAAACTATTCTATAAGAATATAACATCTTATGATTCATATTCAGTTACAGTTTTATTATCTCATTCACCTATGAATACATATCCTTTAGGGTGTTTCAAATATCTTTATATAATATATCTATTCTTTTTAAGACCTAATTTCCTATATTAATGTAAGGGATCACAAATATAGGTAAAAGACCAAGTTTTCATATATAAAAAGTTAGGTTTCCTACCTATTTATAAGTCATATAGTGTGTTGATAATTAATTTGGTAGGAAGTCAATTTAAGTAGATATTTGGCTATCAATAAAGCATCACTTAGTAGATGATAAGAAAATTTGCAAATTTTATTATAGGCTTAACCATTTTGTGAAGAGTTATATCTCTTATCTCTACAACACCAATTAGACAGGGGTGGAATATTCATCTATGTATTTATTCCTTTTTCATCATATAAGTTTTGAATTGATTAAACGCTTAGTCTTTACTTAAGTAGTTCTTAAAACCTTTTTCGTTTTGTCTAATTGACTCTTGACTAATGTTATATGGATTATGAAATAACATACTTATTCTAATTTTAGAGAAATCAAATATGTAACAATATTAGGTATAATCGATGATAAAGTGATGAAATAAGTATCATTATGCCTTAAAAATATATTAATTAGGCCATAAATGTTTAAATGAATTAATTGCAATAGATTAATATCTCTTTGTCCTATATTAAAAATGTTTTTTTAAGATATACAATATTTATAACTAGAAAAGTTTAGTCTATTAAAATTTTATTGAAGACCTTCTTTAACTAATCAATATACTTAATTTTATCAAATATTACAAAGTCTAATATCCAAAAAATTTGCGTTAACATCATAAGTGCAAGATGATAAAGACAAAAAAAAATTAATTTTAGTTTTATGTTGAAGAACATCTGTTGAGACCCGATCCGGGAACCAGACCCCAACCGGAAAATGCGGAAAACGAAACAAAAATTTCGAAACGAAGACAAATCGAAAGTGAATCAAAAAGTTCGAAAGACAAAGCGAACGAAAGGCGAAACAATAATCGAACAAATCAAAGGAACGGATCCTACAAGAAGGAATACGTAACGGAAATATAAAGCAAAATCATATCGGAAACTAATAAAATACAAATCGGAATCAAAAGCAAATCGAAGCGGAGAACAAAGCAAAACGTAAAACGAAAGCGGAAGCAAATCGAAATCGAATACGAAACGAACGAATATGAATCGAATCAAAGCAAAGAACGAAACA
>JAOSBN010000178.1:39872635-39885135 GCA_027563595.1 Erythroxylum suave | reverse complement strand
TGTGTGTGTGTGTGTGTGTGTGTGTGTGTGTGTGTGTGTGTGTGTGTGTGTGTGTGTGTGTGTGTGTGTGTATGTATATATATCCTTCGATAAGAAAAAGCAAAAGCTTCTTCTTCACGTCTTACATCTAGTCTCCTGGTTCTTTTGTTCTCTAATTTTCTGGTTCTTTGTTTAGAGTGCACCGAAACTAATGAAGAAGGGGGTCGGATACCATTGCCCTACTGCACTATAGAGGGAGAATTTTCAACTTAGGGCAGTATTGTCTATGACACCTTGTAATCAGATAATTCATTATAATTTATTTACTCATGTTATTTTCGCTAACAGAAACTTGAGAAAAACATAGAACATATTAAGCAAGAAACTGGAAAAATATTAGGAATCCTAGCTCAATATATAGATTCCTAAAAATCTGCAAAAAATGCAAACAACTATTCTAAAGACTTGGTCTTCAAACCTAGACACGTTTCATACGTTCAGCAACTTCTAAGGCATAATTCTCACGGATGGAACCAAGATCTCCTATGACATCCACCTTCTACCAGCTACATCATTGGTGGAGTATAACATTTCTACGATCATGTTCAAGCACTGTAATAGTGGGAATTTAAGTTTTTCCCACTTTACTAAAGAATTGTCAGACTAGGCTTGTTCACCATCGATCTCTGTAGCAGAGTACAGGGTATCTTAATTAATTAAAGGAGGAAAGGAGAGAGCATGTAACAGAAAAAACCTATAAGAGTGAGAAGAAATAGTTGGGAAAGAAGGAAAAAACAGAGAGAGTAAAGATAGTAATTAAAAAGAAGAGACAAGGGCGTAAATAGGTATAGAGAAAAATAACAAAAAAAGAAAAAATCAACCAAAAAAAAAGCTTGGAGAAATTGTCCCAGCATTCGTAACAAAACCTCGCACAAAACTTTGTTTTTCTTAAGCCTGCAAAGCATTGAATAATTCTGCCAAACTAAATTTTGACAAATCCTTAGTATTTTCCAATGAAGAAAGCGTTACGTCAAACCTATCAGGGACAGCTACAAGAATTTTATGAACCAAGATAGAATCAGTAAATTCAAAGCCAAGTAATCTTACTTTGTTAGTAATGTTGAGTAATTTGTCAGAATGCTCTTTAACAGTATCTAAATCCTTCATCCTTCGAAGTTCAAATTCTCTAATCAAATTGAGAACCTACATTCCCTTCATTCTTTCATCTCCTTCAAATTCTTTTTTCAAAAAATTATAAACCTAAAATGCAAATTGCATTTTCATAATCTTGGAAAATATTTCTAGTGAGATTGTAGCAAATAATGTAGCTCTACCCTTGGACTTTCTTGTTTTCTTCTCCTTGTGATTATTAACCTGTACCATGGCTCGAATTGCAAACAAGGGAAGAACTTTGTAGTCATCCTTAACAGCCACCCAGAGATCATTTGGCTCCAGATATTCCTCCATACTAGCTTCCCAAAAGTGATAGCCTTCACCGTTGAAGACAAATGGTGCAAGTGCAATGAAATGAAATTCGAAATCCATAGAAAGAAAACGCTTAGTCCGAGGCTCCTCAAGAAGAGTGCTATACCACTTTAAAGGAAACAAAGAAAGAACAAATTTTTATAAAGAATTTGTTATATTATTTCATCTATCAAGTTTGCTTAAATACAAAATTTTATATCTGAAACTTGAGAAAAAGGTTAAACAAAATAAGTAGAAAATCAGTAAAATATCAGGAATGATAACTTAGTATATAGATTCCTAAAATTTTACAAAAAATGCAAACAACTATTCTAAAGACTTGGTCTTTGAAGCTAGACACGTTTTATGTGTTCAGCAACTTCTAAAACACAATTTTCATAGTTGGAGTGAACATCTCTTATGACGTCCACCTTCTACTAACTACATCATCGGTGGAGGGTAGAATTTCTATGATCATGTTCAACCACCATAATAGTGGGAATTTATGTTTTTCCCACTTTATTGAAGAATTGTCATACTAGGATTGTTCAACACCAATCTTTGCAACAACCTACAGGGTATCTTAATTAATTCAAGGAGGAAAGGGGAGATCATGTAACATAAAAGGGGCCAGAAAACTAGACAACATAAACATATAAGAGTGAGAAGAAACAGTTGGGAAAGAAGGAAAAATAGAGAGAGCCAAGATAGTAATTAAAAAGAAGAGACCGAGGGTGTAAATAAGTACGGAGAAAAATAGTACAAAAAAGGAAAAGCCAACTAGAAAAAACAAAAAAAGCTTGGAGAAACTGTCTTAGTAGTCATAATGTAACCTCACATAGAATAATAAAGTTGTCCTCTCTCCAGCCTAAAGTTAATATTCTCGTTTAGGGAAGATTAAGTTGCAATCTAGTGATTGACATGCACCAAATAGCAAGAGATTTTTTTGTGTCACGTTGGTCTACTTAACACGCTCGATTAAGTGAAATAGTAATCTTCATATACTTTAGTGACTCTTAGGGCTCCTAAATAGCATTTTCAAGTTACAAGTTTAAATTCTCAAAAAAAGAAAAAGATTACAAGTTGGCTCACTATATAAGTGTTTCAATGATATAATTTTGATGATGCATCATAACTCTTCTATTCAGAATTGCACCATGTCATTCTCACTTAATTTCTTTTTAAAACGAGACATGAAAAACCTAACATATCCTAGAGTCTGCTACTAAGTCCAAATGATAAGCGATGAGACTAATATGCCATAACACCTTATAAGGCCAAAAACAACAATGAAATAGCTTCATAGAAGATTGAACGTTTACAAGAATTTACTTATACGACTTAATACGTGGGAAAACCCATTCATATATTAAAATTCTCATTAACTATGATGCTTATCAACTTTTTATTTCATTTTAGCTTGAACTACTACAAGATTATCCCTTAAAAGTTGAACCATTTTGTCTCTATCAAACAATTATTTATATATACTAGATCAACCATTGAAAAATTAGGAACATATTTAATAAGTATGTAGATCAAACTTATAAAAATTAGGAATATACTTAATTATAGGAGGAAGTTGACCATAAATTGCTTTGAAAGGAATCATCTTAGTGAAAGAGTTGTAAATTGTATTATACCAGCATTACCCAAGGAAGCCATTTCACCTAGTCATTTGCCTTGTCATTAGTGAAGTATTAGGGATAGGTTTCCATGCAACCTCATTGTATTCTTAACGAAAGGACAACTAACTAAAAATAAAAATAGAACTAAAAGATTTTTTTAATTAAGTGATTAATATTGATTGTTAGAAAATTAAGATTAAAGGTTTGCAAACAAATTAATAAAAAAACTTATTTTTGTCAGGGAAAGTTATATAAAAATATAAAAACTATATGCTACTTATGTGGATTATAAATTTGTTTGCATGTATTATACAACTTATTTACTTGATAGAAAGATAGGAATATTTTCCATGACATTGGTTACGTCAATGTCAAATAAAAATATAAGATGTAATTATTAGAAATTCAAGGGTGAAGTAATCATACATCGAAAATAACTATGATGATGAAGTGAGTTATATGTAAAAATAAGACTCATGATCTATTGTTTTAAGACTTTAAGTTATATATAAGTTATTAATTATACATAGATTCACATAAATTTAGTTCAAATTTTCCTTAAACTCCTTCAAAAAAATTTATTAGTTTCAGAGTCAAATTAACAAAGTTCAATAATAGAGATTTACATACCTTAAACTCTCTCAAAAGACCTAAGTCATTTTATAATGAATTATAAATTTCAATTATGAACTCTTTTTGTAGACATTGATAGAAATCTACCCGTTATGTTTGCAAAAAAATTTCAAGTCACAGTTTCTTAAATTACCGAAACCGTCTAAAAGGCATGTAATTTTATTCTATAATTAGAATGATTCCAATTTCAGTTGCATTTTATCTTAAGAACTCTAATATACTTTCTTTTGGTTTAGAAGATGGATAGATAAAAAAATTCAATGAAATTGGAGCTATCTATTCACCAAAAAAAATTAGGAAGATAAATATAAATCAATTCTCACAAAAATTAGTTGACAAATTAAAAATCGTTTGACTTCACAATTATTTTTCTATTGTAATTTTAGTATTATATAAAATTATACAATAGTCATGTCGAGGATGGTAACGTTTTAACTTAGAAATATGCAAATTCTCATCTAAACATTGGCCATTTCCAACCATTATAAGAATCAACGCTTTAATTAGTGCTTCTGACAAGATTTACTAACTGACAAGATGCAATGGAACTCTTTTCTATATAGAAGTAATAAATAATGTGAACTAATTTACAATCAATGTCCACGATATCTAGAAATCTTTTTAACTCTAGTTGTTATATAGAGTTTAATATTTAATATGTTAGTTCATTTGCCCACGCTAAATTAGTAAGAAAAATTGCTAACATCATAATTGCTTAATGATCAATTAGTAAAATAAGTTTTATAATTTAATATTAGGGATTCGAAAAATTAAAACACCTCATATGAAAAGGGTAAAAGCCACAATTTTTTTCTGTAATTTAAGTAATTTTATAAAATCTCTCTAATATTATTTTTCAAAAAATGTGATTTTTAATATTTATTTTAAAAATTATATTAATTTTTGCATCATTTTATGTGACGTATACATTATAATCAAACGATCATTCCGTTAGACGTATCAATGCTTTAATTAGCTCTTCTGTCAAGATGTACTAACTGCCAATGTCTAACATAAAAAGCTGGAACTCTGTTCTATATTAAAAAATTTTGATAAATGATTAAAGACTCTTTTAACCCTAGTTGTTTATAAGAGTGAAATATTTAATATGTTAGTTCATCTGCCCAGGTTGAATTAGTAAGATAAATTACCAAAATCATAATTTCTTGATGATTACTTAGTCAAATAAGTTTGCAGTTTCATGTTAGGAATTCAAAAATTAAAACAACTCATATAAAAAAGGTAAAAGCCACAAAATATTTATGTAATTTAAGTAATTTTATAAAATCTTTCTAATATTTAATTTTTTTCAAAAATTTATGTGGTTTTCAATTTCTATTAAAATTTTATATTAATTTTGTTAAAAATAATGACAAAACATATGTGACATGAACATCACATGTGAATCAATCAAACATTATTAATATAACAACTTAGCTCAACTCTTAAGTATGAATCAATCAAATTAAAAATATAATAATTATTAGTTCAGGTTAGTTTACTTGGTTCTGATTAGATTTAAGAGCTAAATTGAATTATTATATCAATAACATTTGATTAATTCACATGTAATGTTCATATTGCATGTGTTTTAATGTTGTTATTTTTAATGAAAATTTAAGAAAATGATTTTCTTAAAATTAAATATCATAAAAGTTTTTAAAAATTTTAAAGATTAAGAACTTTTTAAATGTTTGAATTAAAAAAAATTTCATATCTTTTAGCTTATAAAAAATTAAAAGTGTAGAAAACAAGTCTTTCATGTTTGAACACCTTCCCTCGCTCATATATATAATGCATATTAATTTTGAAATTTGCTTTTGAGTTGTATAAAATACATATAATCCATATAGTTGTCAATTTATGAAAATTTGAAAAATAATAAAAATGAAGAAAGATTTAATGACTATTTTCATTGATTTCCATGTTTTATTGTTTATAAATGATGGAGAATACCTCTTAGTCAAAAGTAAAAATCAAAATACAAGAGGAAATAAAATAACCAAGAGTGAAATTAATTAAGAAAAGAAACTCTCCGAGTGCAATTACAAGGAAGATATATAAAATGTGATATTGATGACCTCAGTTAGTAGCTGTTCGGAGGAGAAAATGATATTGATGACTTCTAGCGAATCCACTTATAGGATGATTTGTCGATACCTATGGTCCCATCCCAATTTGAGTCATTCGTTAGCACCTTTTAATTCAGCAACAACTGGTTCGCATGCATCAAACTTGTATAAAAAACCCTGCGCCACTGGTCATTACAATCCTGCAGAAGTCCCATAGCTGTACTATCAGACGTATCGGATGGATGACATGCACAAATCGAAAAACAAGTTTTACTTCTAAAATAAGTTTTAGTTATATGATTTTCATGTATTTCCCTATTTACACATTGAATAAATTGGACTATTTTAGTTAAATAAGTGATCAATTTAGCATTACTGATATATTTTCAACTTTATGATTACACCTGACTTGGGTGTGAAATTAGAATGTCAACTTAGAATCCTCTTTCTGTATTATTATTGTTTATCTTTATGGTGATATCTGAATTTTTAAAGTCAACAAACCAACATAATATGTTAAGTGAAGTAGTCCCACCCAACATTTACTCAACTGACACAATTCAACGTTGTTTGAAGTAACATTATAAGAATGTCATTTAGATGAAAAGGAAAAAAATTCACCTTAAACGAAACATGTAATCTGAACTGCGGAAAGGACAACGTATGAAGCGGGGAGGTACATAGATATACTAGGATAGATAAAGCAATTGATCAATCAAATTGACACCTCTGTAATTTCTGAAATCGAGTCGCATATGACGAGACTGTGGTATATAAGTAACCCGTTTTATTATATTACTTGTTTAATACAAAATAAACATTACTTATTTAATAAACCATGAACTCTGAAGACAACAATCACACAAAGCCGTCTTCATGTTGGTTTTTCATGTGTGGCTATTATGGGTTTTTTAATTGAACTGTTTCTGAAGATAGCTAATAACATTCTTGTCTACTTGGAATGCCTTAGCAAGAATGTCAGCGCTAATGGGTGGCTTTGATCCAAAGACAGCATTTGCAATGGTGATGACACCAGGGCTTTGACTGCTCAAACCGGCGAATGCAAACGCATTACCTTCTCCCACATTAAGTTGGAAGTGAATTTGTCCGATCGGGAACACAAATACATCTCCAGGATGTAGAACTTTGGTGAAAAGGGTATTGTTATTCTGGTTAGATGCCACAAACCCAACGAAGAGAGAACCTTCCACAACTACAAGGATCTCAGTGCCACGAGGGTGAATGTGAGGTGGGTTCAGGCCATACGGTGCAAAATCAAGACGAGCAAATGAAATTCCAAGAGTGTTGAGTCCAGCAAGTTGATCGACAAACACTGGAGTCACTGCAGAACCTTGTGGGGTTGCAGCAGTATTTCCAGGTTTGTTCAGCCCTGAAAAGAAGAAATCATCTGCCTTTACTTGCATTGGATCCTTGCAGAACTTCCCATTTACAAACACTGCAAATGGTGACGATATCAATTTGTTAAAATCAAGTAGTATAGATGACCAAAACTAATTTTTCAATTGCAAAATGACGACTACCCAAGACAGAGAATTCAAGTACAGAGCAAAGTCTAAATAAACTATTTATGTCAATTATAATCTCACATACCACCATCGAGTGGGTTGTTGATGGCTACACAGAAGTCCTGAAGAGGACTAGGATCATAGGCAGAGGCAACTAGTGAAGAAGTTAAAGCCAAGAGACTGAGAAGAAGAAGGTAGTGAAGCTTTTCCATTGTAGCTGTTAGTATGTAGCTTTTGGTGCTTGGCCGAGGGATGAGTCGTGGCACCTGTGATACATGCTATTTATAGATCACTTCTGTTGAATGTTTCTGCATTTTGTGTAGCGGTAGATAAGAGCAAGTCTTTGAGGATTCTATTTAAAAGAAAAATAAGTGGATGACGCACGGACAACAACTAATACAAGCAACTTGACCAAGACCTGGTTCTAGTAATGTAAGATTTGGTCTCGACTGTTTACTGGGTTCTTAAAGGAAAAAACCTACTGTGAATCGTTTCTTCTGGTATAATCATTTATAGTAATTTCTTAAATGCTCTCAATTCCGTTATGTATGTATCTAATTATCGAGTGCTTAAGGCTTGTTCTCTTATTACATAACTAATCTTCAACTTTCTTAATTTAACTACTTTTTCGTTTATTACATTAAACTTATTAAAGAAGCTCTAGAATCAAGCAACCCACCTAAAAGCTAATTAATTAAAAAATTCCATGCCAGCTCCTCGACACATAATTTTTAGAGAAATGGGTCAGGGTTTGTCACTCCATATACAAATGGAAATATTTGTGTTTTCCTCTCTTAATTATGTTCTAATGTAGCCAAAGAGAACCATCTATTCTATGAGAATAGAAACCTTATTTCGAACTTGAAATGGTAACTAACTTACAATGTATATAATAGGGTATAGTTATAGAGCCAATCGTTTATGTTGAATTTTGGACTTATCGGAAATCACTGCATGCAATTAACTCCTACCTTTATCGACATTGTTAAATGCATTTCAACAGAAACTCTTGTCGTTGATTATTCTCATGTCTTCAGTTAGAAACATTATCACAAAAGAAAAGTGGAGATCAAGAAATTTATGTCGGAGAAAAATAGATTTACGTTTAAATATGAAAATATAATATTATTTAGAGATATGCATGGACATGAATTCGTTTACATAGAAACAGAAACACGATCACATTACTCAAATATTAAAAATACTCATGTAATAATCGATTGAAAAGTCTCTTCTCTTCAAAAGGACTTCTTCTATCTCTTTATATGTTTCATTTTTTTAACGCATGTTTTGGTCGTGTGGGTATTTTCGTTGTCATTAACTTGTCTAATCATTATATTTTACTCTTGTAAGTGTTTACCTAGTTCTGAACAAATTTTCAATTTTGAGGAGTTCAAATTAAGATGATTTCGAGTTTATGTTTGAGAGTTTATGAATTTGCTTAGGACTCAAAAAATAAGAAAGAAATTCATATAATAAATCTTAAGGTTTTGAAATTGAAATGAAATACCCGTATGGTCTCACAAGTTAAAATAGAGACAAAATGCTTGGGGTTGGGTTTTAGGATTTAGAATTAAGATAAAATGCATAGAGTTAGATCTTATGCCTTAAAATAAAGATAAAATGTCTAGATGAGTCTTAGGGCTTAGAAAGTAAGATAAAATACCTAGACTTGAGTCTCTTAAGGCTTTGGAAATATGATAATATCTTGGAACTAGGTCTTAGGGCTTGAAATTAAGATAAAATCTCTAGAATTGGAACTTAGAGATTACAATGAAGCTAAAATACTTAAAATGAGTCCTAGGGTTTGAAAAGTAAGATAAAATACCTAGAGTTAGGTATTATGACTTGGAAAGTAAAATAAAATGCGTAGAGCTAAGTCTTATGACTTGAAAGATAAGATAAAATGCCCAAAATGAATCTTAAGGCTTGAAATAGAATTTAAAAAATTTTAGAATTTGGTCAAAAGGTTTCGAAATTAAAATTGGAATATGTAGGGATGAGTGTTAGGACCTTACATTTAGATTAAAATACCTAGAATAAGTCTTAGAGTTTAAAATAAAGATAAAATACCTAAAGTTGAGTTTTAGTGGATTTAAGATAAAAAAGAGGGACTAAAAAGAAGCATCTAGATTTCAAGTTTAATATATACATTAGGAATACTAGTGACTTAGAGACTTGGTACCTAGATGTTTGAGTGATTTAAGATTTTGGTTTTAGCTAAGTATTTAACTTCGTTACTTTGAGTCGGTATCTAGGCCAAACAGTTTAAAAAAAATTTTAGTAGTGTGATGTTCTGGATGACTTAGTAGGTATACTTATAATCTTATTCAAGAGCATTAGAATATATTGATTCGTTTGTTGAGATTTTGAAAGGTACAATGAATTATAAATTATCTTTTGGTGGTCATCCTCCTGTATTAGAGGGGTATTCTGATGGTAATTGGGATATTATGATGGTAATTGGGATATAGAGAGTGATGATATACACTCTACTAGTGGTTATATTTTTACCTTGGTAGGAACTGCAATGCTTTGGAAGTTATCTGAGCAAACATTTATTGTGAGATCAGTAATAGAGGCTGAGTTTATGGCTTTAGATCTGGCAAGATGAGAAGCTGAGTAACTAAGGAATCTCTTACCAGATATCTCACTTTGGGGGAAAAAAACCAATTTCTTATGTGTTCCTTTGTTGTTATTCGCAGGCTGTCATTCATGTTGCCAAAAACAAGGCACATAATGACAAAAGTAGACATATCAAATTGAGACATAAAATTATTTGTAATTTAATTAGACATGGTGTAATCTCTCTGGACTATGTAAAGTCAGAGAGAAACTTAGCAGATCCATTTACAAAAGCTTTGAGTATAAAAATAGTTTCAAATCATGCTAAGGGATGGGTTAAGCCTAATTGCGTAGTAACCTTATGATGGACACCCATCTTGGGACACCAAGTTCAATGGGTCAAACGAAATTATATGGTTACCAATTACTTGTACATTGTTTGTGGAATAATACTAAGATATATTTACTTGTTGAAAATCGTCCTTAGCATGACTTTATTACGTTTGATGAGGTTAGATTGTTTAATCCTTAATGAGTTCCATAGCCTAACTTTGGGTGGTGTGAGCAGTACACACTTGATGGACCCATTTACGTGATTGTAGGGAGCTAGTCAACCTCCTATGAGAGTATTTGGGCTATCTCTCTAGAGCGATCATGAGACTAGGGCATTTTGAGGCTGTTTATTTCTCTAGCAAAATTTGTCTCTGATTTTCTTAGACACTAGTTTCAAGACTTAGTTCACTTAGAAAAGCTTGGAGAAACTATCCTAACAGTTGTAATGAAACTTTGCGTAAACCTTCATTTTTCTTAAGGCTGCAAAGCATTAAATAATTATGCCAAACTAATCTTTGACAAATCCTTAGTATTTTTCAAAGAGGAAAGGGCTACTTCATACCTATTAGGGACTGCTACAAAAATTTTATGAACGAATATAGAATCAGGAAATTCAGAGCCAAGTAATCTTACTTTGTTAGCAATGCTGAGTAATTTGTCAGAATGCTGTTTGACAGTATCTGAATCCTTTATCCTTTGAAGTTCAAATTCTTTAATTAATTGAGAACATGCATTCCCTTCATTATTTCATCTCCTTTAAATTCTTTTTAAATGGAAATTTCATTTTCATAATCCTGATAAATACTTCTATTGAGATTGCAGCAAATAATGTAGCTCTGCCCTTGGACTTTCTTTTTTTTTTTTCTCCTTGTGATTCTTAATTTGTACTATAGTTCAATTTGCAAACAAGTAAAGAAATTCTCCGTACTCCTCAACATCCTCCCAGAGATTATTTGGCTTTAGCTGTGCCTCTATCCTAGCTGCCCAAAAGTGATAGCCTTCACCATTGAAGACAAATGGTGCAAGTGCTGTGAAAGGAGAATCAAAACCATAGAAAAAAAAGTTTAGTCATAGTTTCCTCAAGAAGAGTGCTATACCACTTTAAAGGAAATAAAGAAAGAACAAATTTCGACGAAGAACTTGTTATATTACGTCATCTATCAAGTTTACTTAAATACAAAAGTTTGTAGTTGAAACTTGAGAAAAACGTGGAACAAATTAAGTAGAAAAAAATATCAGGAATCATAACTTGGTATGTGGATTCCTAAAAATCTGCAAAAAATGCAAATAGCTATTCTAAAGACTTGGTCTTCAAAGCTAGACACGTTTTATGTGTTCAGAAACTTCTCAGGTACAATTTTCACAGTTAGAGCCAACATCTCTTATGACGTCCACCTTTTACTAGTTACATCATGGGTGGAGGATAAAATTTCTCCAACCGTGTTTGAGCACCGTAATAGTGGTAATTTACGTTTTTCCCATTTTATTGAAGAATTGTCAGACTAGGATTGTTCACCACCAATCTTTGCAACAAAGTACAGGGTATCTTAATTAATTGAAGGAGGAAAGGAAAGAGTATGTAACAGAAAAGGGGGAAGAAAAATAGAGAATGTAAACATATAAGATTGAGAAGAAACAGTCGGGAAAGAAGGAAAAACAGAGAGAGCAAAGGTAGTAATTAAAAAGAAGAGACCGAGGGTCTAAATAAGTATAGAGAAAAGTAATACAAAAAAGGAAAAGCCAACTAGAAAAAACAAAAAAGCTTGGAGAAACCTCACATACAATAATAAAGTTGTCCTCTCTCCAGCCTAAAGTCAATATTCTCGTTCAGGGAAGATTAAAGTTGTAATCTGATGGTTGACATGCACCACATAGCTAGAGATTTTCTTGGGTTATGTTGGTCTACTTAACAAGCTTGAGTCAGTTAAATAGTAATCTTCATTTACTTTAGTGACTCCTAGGGTGTCAAATAGAAATTTTCAAGGTGCAAGTTTAAAATCTCAAAAAACAAAAGGTTGCAAGTTGCTTCACTGTATAAGGATTTCAATGATATAATTTTGATGACGGATTGCAACTCTTCTATTCAGAATTGCATTATATCATGCTTACTTAATTTCTTTTTAAAACAAAACATAGAAAACCAGACATATCCTAGAGTTAGCTAGTAAGTCCAAATGATAAGCAACGAGACTAATATGTCAACACTTTATAAGGCCAAAAACGACATTGAAATAGCTTCATAGAAGATTGAACGTTTATAGGAATTTACTTATATGGCTTAATACGTGGGAAAACCCATT
>JAOSBN010000178.1:39830359-39860238 GCA_027563595.1 Erythroxylum suave | reverse complement strand
TGGATTATATTTTAAAGGATTTAACATTCGATATTAGTATTTGTCTTATTTCAACTTTTGGCAATACATTTGCATCTCCTACTGGATCTAATCTGGATGTGCATTGCCAATGCGCTTGTGCAACCTATTTAGTAGTTATTGCCTTTTTGGTCCCACAAAGGACACGTGAGTGGGCTATATTCATTTCACTTCTATAGTGCTAAGCATCGAAGTAAATTGTGAGTGATCTTAAAAAATGCAAAAATTCTAAAACTGAAATATATTAACTAAAAAACATTTAAAAATTTACACAAAGCGTCTAAAATAGTATTTTTGTGTCTAAAAAACTATTGTAAATGTATGTTTTCGACGCATATATGTGTAAACAGATTTTCGACACTTAGATGCGTAAAAAATTTATATTTTTTTGACGCTTAGATGCGTAAAAAAATTTATATTTTTTTAACATATTTATGTGTCTAAAAAAACCGTTGAAAATAATTTTTGTGACACCTATTTTTTTAACGCTTTATAAAGCGTCTAAAATTATTTTTAAGACGCAAAAAAGCGTCTAAAAATTTCATCTTTTATGTCTAAAAACTCCATATTTTGTTGTAGTGAAAGATAAAATGCTTGGGGTTGGGTTTTAGGATTTAGAATTAAGATAAAACCCAAAGAGTTAGATCTTATGCCTTAAAATATAGATAAAATGTCTAGAATGAGTCTTAGGGCTTAGAAAGTAAGATAAAATACCTAGACTTGAGTCTCTTAAGGCTTCGAAAATATGATAATTTCTTGGAACTAGGTCTTAGGACTTGAAGTTAAGATCAAATCTCTAGAATTGGAACTTAGAGCTTAAAATGAAGTTAAAATACTTAAAATGAGTCTTAGGGTTTGAAAAGTAAGATAAAATACCCAGAGTTAGGTATTATGACATGGAAAGTAAACTAAAATGCCAAGAGCTAAGTCTTAGGACTTGAAAGGTAAGATAAAATGCTCAAAATGAATCTTTAAGTCTAGAAATAGGAAAAAAAACTTAGAATTTGGTTGTAAGGTTTCAAAATTAAGATTGGAATACGTGGTGATGGGTATTAGGATCTTACATTAAGATTAAAATATCTAGAATGAACATTAAATTTTAAAATAAAGATAAAATACCAAAAGTTGAGTTTTTGTGGATTTAAGATAAAAAAGAGGGACTAAAAAGAAGCATTTAGATTTCATGTTTAATTTATACATTGGGAATAATAGTGATTTAGAGACTTGGCACCTAGATATTTAAGTGATTTTAGATTTATGTTTTAGTTAACTATTTTACTTTATTACTTTGAATCGGTATCTAGGCTAAACAGTTTCAAAAAATGCACTCTATTGAGAAATTAGGTTGAATTTTTCTTTTTTATTGAGATTGAATAAAATCTCTTTCACATTTTTAGCTCATCTTCTTGTTAGGAAATAATCATGTTTAAAGGATGTGAAAATTTTAACAATACTAACATACTTTTGGATGATCAAAGAATAAACAAGTGGCTTGTTAAACTTGAGGGGTTGTATTAAGATTTTAAATGTTTACATCCACTTTATTTAAGAAATGTTTTATAGCCAACTCTCTTAAAGTTTTTAGTTAAAATTTGGGTCATCTTATATATGAATCATACTTCCTCTTAATCAAGAATTAAAATAAATTAATTAAATACAAGTAATTATTTAGAAAAAAAAATTGTGAAGAGCATAGGATGGAGCCATAGATAGTAAAGATATAAAATTACGAAGTTTGCTATAGTTTGGAAAAGGGTTAATTTAAAAAAAAAATCTCAAACTTTGCTTAATTTTATATTATAGCAATAGAACACTCAAGCTTTTATTTATTTTTTAATTCTAGCATGAAGTTGGTCTCTCTATTAAGTTTGCTAATGTGACTTGCCATGTGTTCTAGAAACTATAACTATTAATACACGTTAGTTAAAATTAACACAACAAATGAAAATTAAATAAATGACATCATTGAATTATATAACTACAATAACGTTGTTGTTAAAAATGGAATCCCTATATCAGTTTATGCAGCCACAATGTGGCTAACTATAATGCGAGAGCAAAATGAGCTTACTACGACGCGAGAAGGGTTGAGGGCATTGGAAAAATGAACTGAAACAAACGGTTTGTTGGTACAATGTGCTATGATGCGAAAGTAGCTTAGGGCATAGAGAGAACAAACTAAAAACTAAAAACGAAGGGTGAGGGTGAGGATGAGGGTGCCGGGTTGACGTATACTAATTTAGGAATTCCATTTTTAAAGAACATCATTGTTTTAGTTATGTGATTAAACGACGTCGTTTCATTAATCTTCATTTGTTGTGTTAATTTTAGGTGAGATGTATTAATAGTTAGCGTTTCTAGAAGATGTAGCAAGTCACGTCAACAAACATAACAAAGAGAGTAACGTCAGGCTAGAATTTAAAAAAATTGAAAGTTTGAAAATTTTATTGCCATTTTTTGAAGTTTAGGTTGTAATTATAACATTGAGCAAAGTTTAGGATTTTTTTTGTAATTAACTCTTTGGAAAACTATCAAAGAGTTTCATTTAATGAAGGAGGAATTAAAGTTTTAGAGTGGAAGACTATCAATAAGATATGTCCTTATGAAAAGCCATACAAGAACAATATGATAAAGGAATAGAGTCATGAAAAAAATAAGAGAATAATTTTCAACAACTTGACAATGATGACACTCAAAATATAATTTCAAAAGGAAATATAAAGATAAATGTTATGAATATCATACCAAACTCGATCCCAATCTTAGTTCTAGTATGGTATGAAACTGATATTGGTTAATATCAGATACCATTTTAGATAACTTTTAAATTATAAAATAGCCTTTGAATTTTATAGAATTACAAAATAATCCATGCATTAATATATTATATTATACAATTTTTAATTTTAAATCAACCATGTCTCCAAACTCATAGTAATATAAATTTTAAAATAACAAATATCTCTTTATTTCTATCAATATTACTTTTCACATATTTCACTAATAAACAATAACTACAATTTAATAAGGAAAAGATCGTCTAATTATCATACAAATATAAAACTAAGAATAATACAAAGTACTTAAAATACTACAATTTATATCATATAGAAACGAATAATTACATCAAAACATCTTATAGTAAGAATAATATAGGCTCATAAGCATTACAATAAAAGTTACATAGGTCCATAAGCACTATGATAAGAGTTTGTGTCGAGGAACACAACAAAGTAAAAGTGAAAACTAAAACAAAAACACTTATAGTAAAAAATTTATATTTGTATTGCATATATAAAATATGGCATATACATCAAATACAAGTGAAATTAAAAGAAAAGAAAATTGAAAAATATAAAACTTCATTTAATAGCATATTCGCTCAAATCGCGTAGGCTCCAATTTTAATTTAAAACAAAATTTTCATCATTAAAAGTAGTCTCATCATCTTCATCATTTAAATTCATTGCACCAAATAAAATGTCAACACTTTTCCATCTAAGATTATCTTCTAACTCACTATCATATATAAAACTAGGTTCCTAAAAAACTCAATATGTTAAAAAATTGATATGGTCAAGGTAAATTATATCTATAGAACTACAAGCTCTAGTAAGAGTACTAGTAAATAAATAAAATTAATTATTAAAAATTTACAAAAAATTATGTTCAACTTAATAACGATAATAATATACCTTTCTCAAAGCTTTAAGTTATACTAAACATAAACCAAATCATTCAATGTTTTAGCTCACCAAATCATTCAATGTTTTAGTTCTAATTTTTAGAGTGGATGAATTCAGATATGCTCCAATTTCTTTCATACCTAGTTGTAGTCACACATTAACATAGAATTTGAATTACAAACCTTTGCAATTTTGAAATATCATTCAAATTTGGTGTCACCAAGTAACCGTAAGACAATAAAAGTAACCTTATGAATATAATAACGTGATGATTGACTTCAAATGAGTGAAAAAAAAATGAAGAAATATATACTTGGATTAATATTATCTATTCGAAAATTACAATGGGCATCTAAAAATCACTCTATATATCTTTATATGCCTTTATTTGTGAGCTAAAGAGACCTTGCATAATCTTATACGAAACAATATTGTGATGGTTAATAGCATTTCCCTATTAACTTCAACTTTCTTTACAAAATACGGTCTAGACAATAGGATTCAAAATACCCTAGCAATAAAAAACAAAGAGTAAAGTTTCCTTTCCCATTTTTCATTGATAACTATAAGATAAGGTATATATACAAGCAAGGCCTATTTTCATATTATCCTTTATTGCTTATTTTGCTCTCTCTATGGAATCATAAAAATAACATATTGATTTCTTTTTTCAATCATCCAAACGAAGTACTCTCACCAAAGGCTTGTAAACTCAAACGAAAATTTGAGATTGGGACCAAAGTTCATGATCTTCAAGAATACTTATGGAAACCTTCATTCTAGCATTAGATGGCATACTAAGAAGTAACTCACTTATTAGTTGTAAACATTTGTTTCAACTTCTTCTTTATTAAAAAAAATGTTGAACTGATAAATAATTAATCACCAAATCAGTAATAGTAGGACGATACAAATTCCTACTATTAGTAAACCCATTTCTCTTCAAATTAGAACTTATACACAATTATAGATGAACTTAATTCCATTTGTTACCTTCTGTACATTTTTATCAATGATAGAAAAGTATCTTGAATCTCCTATATAACATCGTGTTAATGCAATGTACAGTACAAGGGATCTAATAAAAAGAATTATACTTGCTTTCTTATAAGAAAAATTATTATATGTTTTCAAATTCCAGTTCATTCATAACTTCATCAACTATCTCAAATAGAGTATCAGCATTTCTTACAAGACCAGATGCATCAATGGACTTCAAAAACAATATCCTTTTAGCAAAACAAACCAAAAATTTGATAATAACCTTATTTCTTATATTTGTCGAACCATCACATATGAACACCCATAAGTTGAACAAGTCATTTTTCTTTTAACTAAATAACTTGTTATTTCATAAACAAAGTTATGCTAAAGATTACACATGTAGTTATTAATTGAAGAAGCTTTATATCTTAGATCGTAAGAGGTAACGGAATCCACTATTAGTTGGCAATAATAAGATTGAATAGTAATAACAATACACCTACATCATATCTCTATTTTAGCTCTTGATATGTCTATATTACGATCTATTTCTTTAGATTGCAAGGCACTAAGAATTGAAGATTAAGCTTGAGGAGTTGATTATAGAGAAAAAATTTTAGACACATCTTCTTCTCTTCCTCACATTAGTTAGCATTCCTTTCTTGATGGGTAGGATTACCAATTTCAAATTTGCCAATATCATTCTAACCACCGCAAAAGAACTTCCACTATCAATTTCATAGTTTAGTCTTTGCCTTATGTCTTTCTCATTATAATACTCTTCAAGTAAAGTTTTCATCTATCATTTCAAGTCATAACTTTTTTATAAGGCTTTAGATCACCTTTGATCTCAATTAAATGCTTCTTTAATTTGGTGATTCCCCTACCTTTCAAATTTTTGTTATAATAAAAAGATAGTATGATTATTCATTCCAAAAACTAATTTCGCATGAGCCCAATTTGGATTATCGAATATTCATGAAGAGATTGAATTATCAAGAGTTCTTGAACTTATCTCCATTTGTTTGTAAAGCTAAAGAAGATATATGTTAAAATTAAATTAATAATTTCATATCAAAATAAAGTTTTGATATGTAACGTCATCACTTTGATATAAAAATTCAATATTCAATTCTAATAATATTTAATCACATACAAATACTTGAAAAATAAAATTCATAATGTTAAGGAGAAAATGGGATGTTCAACTCTACATTATCTACATAATGGGTTGTGAGAAATTTGTAACTATTATAGAGAGATTTAGGCAAAAAGTGCTAGCTCTATTAGAGCTTAAGCCTATTTATAATAGGTTTTAGACATTTTAGCAGTTTACTTAAAATTAAATTCTAATATCAATTAAACTTTAATTAGAATTACAAATAATACTAATTAAATACCAATTATACCTAAATATGTTCCAACATCTCATATTGATTCTTATTTATTAAATATTTCATATTTAAACATAAAGTTTCTCAAACTTTAGAATCAATTCCAACTTGATTATAATATATTTGCTCTCTTCAACTCGTTATTTATGTATAACCCATTAGGTTGCCAAATATGTTGGCTATGGATAAAAATTATAATCTTAAATCATATTTAGCATTAGATAATTTAAAATCATCTAATTTATTTTTAATTCTCTAATTAAACAACTAATATCTATATATCAAGATTAGCATCTAGCAATACATAATGACAACCAAACCTTTCCATGCATAATTTTTTCGTATAATTTAAACCTTTCATTATACAGTGTTCCAATTAGATATAGAGCATGAAATTAATGTCTACTCTATTTTAAGTCCAATCATATTAGTTCTCTACCATTAGCTATTGTTTCAATTAACGACATATGTAAAACATTTACAAAACATTATTTTACCTTAGCTAAAGATTTCTCGAATCAATACTAATTGAGAACAATGAAACATTCTCTCTAATTACTTTTGGTTGATGAATTCTATTTTAATCACCTAAACCTCCATATAGTTCATGTTATATCCAATGACTACCAACTAAGCTATCCTTGACTAAAACGAGGTATAAGTAGTATCAAAATATGGTAATCCCTATACAAGATATCTTTGAAAATCTCAAGCTAAAAGATCACTTTAAAATGATCACAATGAGAATTTTCATATATATACAGGTAATGTTCTAAATGAAATTTTATATAGGGTCAGTTTAGTGAAATTGTGCTCTAACAAACACCCACACATTTAGTTATCTCCATACTTAAGTATTTGAGATCGACTACTTCCTCTATAAGGAAAAACATAACAAATGATACTCTTTTTACGTTCTATTAATGTCCAACCTTAATAGAACAATATTTAGATACAATTTTGGGATAATACATAAATGGAATATGATTCTCATAGTTATAATCTGATCATAATTTTATTTTCAAATTTATTTTTTTAAAAGACTTTATCATATAAATCTAAGTAGGCATAGGATAAAGAATTCCTTTAAATTATTTTGTCAATAAATTATAGCTAACCAATTGGTTGTAGAGTATAAACTAATAGTCAAATCATATTTCATATTTTAATAGACATTGAATATTTGATGATTGAAACTCCCTACAAAAAGAGGTGTACCGTGTACTAGGGATTTTCCTTATTAAACTAAGAATAAGGTGCATAATATAAAATAATAAATACGATAAATATTTATATTTATATTACTCTACAGCATCAATATAAAAGAAGTTAATGCAAAATTTTTATGTACATTAATTTTGGTCCTATTTTATCCTTAGTTTTGGTCCTTAGTAAGAAAACATTAGAATATATAAATGTATATTTGAGCATAAGTCTAGTTGAAGGTATTAAAAACTAACAAACCTATACTAGTAGCTTCGTTGTTATTTAAGGTAGAATGAAGTTTTTGTGTATGAATTCAAGGTGAAATATTATTTTTATTATGTTGTGGCAATGTACTAGAAAATGCTTTATTTCTTATGGAGAAAAAAGAATATGACAAGAAAAAGATATATATTTGAATATATATATATATATATAGTGACTTAAAGGTATTGAAATTTGAAACCTGCATGACTACTTTCATAGTTGTTTGATGTAGAATGTTCTTGTTGGCTAGGAATTGAGTTTCTAGCATCAACTAATCAATCTAGTTGAAGTTGCTCATTCCTCCATTTTAAATTTTTATAATAAACATCTTCTTCCCTTTGTTTCTACAAAGTGCCATTATGTTGGATATCTAAAATAAAAAATACATAAATTTTACTAATATTACAATAAGACAATAGAAAGAGCATGTTCATGATATATTCAAAATCATGATACATTCAATCATTATTATCAAGAGAGCTTAAATCATTAATATTAATCACGTTAGTAAGATAAATGTTACCAACATTATAATAAGAAAATAGAAAGTACACTTTCATGATACATTCAATTATCATAATCAAGATACATTCAATCATCAACATGAATCCCATAGTAAGATAAATTTCACCAATATTACAATAAGACAATAGAAAGAGTACTTTTATGATAAATTTAATAATTACAATCAAGTTACATTTAATCATCATAATTAAAACATCCTAAATGTTCAATATTAATTGCATTAGTAAGATAAATGTTATCAAAATTACAATAAGACAACATAAAGAGCAATTTCATGATACATTCAATCATCATACTCAAGATCTTCAAAATCATCATCAATAATTGCATTATGATTCGACTCTTCGTCAATATTATATTTAGACAAAGCATCATCATTTTCATATAATTCATCCTCAATATAGTCTTTTTCCCTTTCTATGATAAGATTGGCTTTCACTTCAGTTGCCTCTAGTACATTAAGATCAACACCTCTCCTACAGAATGATGATATATCCTTATTTTCACTTTTGAGTGCTACATTATTTAGCTGTGATCCAATCTTTTGATATACTTCATCATCTTCTTCACCCATTACACTATTTTCGGAAAAAATCAAAAAGATTTCAATGTTGAAACTTCTACATAACTTTGCAATTGCTACCCAATATAGTCTCATTGAGATAGAATGCTTATTTTACTTAACTTGTAAGCACAAATGGTTTATTTTAATACCACATGTTACTAACATTGATCCTAATAATATTGTCATCGATTTTTATATTAATCACTTTGTCACCAAGATTAAACCGTTTGCACTTAAATATAATAACCTCTTTATCGTTGATGTAATGTAACTCACTTTATTTCAAAGATAACATCATATAACTCAATAAAATTATCCTTATGTTGTCCTCAACAATAACCCCACAATTTTTTTTATAAGACAATTTTCATGCCCTTTTATGTGAAATATAACTCTATTAATAATGCAACCTTTTTTTTTTCCACACAACCAAAGCACATAATGTTGTTTTAGCAAAAATTTACAGTTATGTAACTATATCCTTTTTAGGAAAAAAAGTAAAATTTAATCTTGTAATCGCACCAACAATATTCATTTTTTCATACTATTACATAGATAACTTGCTCGTTTCTTAAACCATAATAGGAAGTTTATCTTATTCCCTTATTTAATATTAACCTCACCTTTGCTTTGAATCTCACCTTCGTGCTATCTATTTAAAAGGTAAATTGATGTAAAAATAGAGGTTGAATGTTAAATTTTAATATGAAATACTATACGAGAAGTCATGTACCTACTCCACATATGAATCGACTTCCTCATAATTTTTTAAAATTTCCTAATGGCCAATTTCAAGTTCATCTTTAGTTAACTTCACATATTTTCCAATTCCAAATGACATCATTTCTTGGAAGAAAATTGACAAGCTACCATCTTGATAAAAATCGAAGTTATGTTCTCTATTAAATTGTGTCTCTACATTGTGTAACAAAATTTCAACCATTAATTTGATACATAATCCTTTGTAATGGAGACTTTAGGTTAAGCTATATTATGTACAAGGTGTTTAAAAGAGCCTAAAAACTTTTTTAAAAAAAGTATAAAAGATTAGCATTTACTACTAAATAATATCGAAAGATAAAAAATGTAGAAGTGAATACAAATTACCTTTCAGTTGGAAACATCCATAGAAATTGAGTTGGTCCACAAAGTTTTGCCTCGTATGGCGAATGAATTTCCAAATGCATCATAATATCAAAACATGATGGAGGGAAAACTAGTTCAAGCTTATAAAGAATCAAAGCTATGTCCTTTTTCATTTTTTTTCAAGTTCTTCTAGTTTTTCTTTCTTACAATATAATTGCTTAAAAAATCACCTAATTGTACCAAATTTATGAAAACATCTTTCATCAAACATGCATGAATTCCAAGAGGAAGTAATCATTGTAGAAGTACATGATAATCATGGCTCTTCAACCTAGAAACTTTGCCCTCATTAGTATTGACATAATGGGGCCATATTAGAGGCATATCCATTAGGAAACTTTATTGATTTAAGAAATTGTCAAAAAGTTTGTTTCTCCTTTTTTGACGTAGTGTAACATGTAAGTGCAATCACATATGACTCATAGGATAGTGATATCTAGACATAGGATAATGTAGTATAGACTTCTTGTATGTCACTCAATTTAGGAATATAACCAAGATGATAAAAAATGGAGGTGAGATGAGAGAGTGTGCATTTTGCATGATAGAAAAGCATAAAATGTGAGAGAGAATATAAATGGGATAGTGAAAAGGAAGCGAGAAAAAGAAAGTAAATATATATTTGATTTTTCTTTAATTGGCCTTTCTTATTATATTATATCAAATCTTTAAATTTATATTGTCATTGACAATAATCTTTGACTAGAACTAAGTAAAAAGACGGTGAAGTTTTGATGGCAATGGCCTAAGTCCTAATGTCAAGCCTTAAATGTCAAACTAGCTTAGTTTTTGTGCCTCCTTATTGCTGACTTCTCTTCTCCTAACAACTTTTGAAATTTCTATTCTATATGTTGCTTTTTTTCTTTATCATGTATGTGTGTAGTTGTTTTTGCTTTATAGTTGTAGATTAGGTTTTATTCTAAGGACTAAAAGGGATAAATCACAATGATTATAGTAGAGAGAAAGGTTTAAAGCATAGTGATTAAGAAACAAAAGGGTTTAAAGAACAGTGACTGAATTCAAAGGATATTGAAGGTGGATTTCTTATTGCTTCGATTGGAACAAAAAATTGACTCTTTTGTTTTTTAATATAATACTTAAGCTTTTAAATAATCATCAATAATTAATACACAGAGGAAACAATTGTTGTATGATTAACTATGGTTAGTAAACCTAATAACTTTTATATTTGCTTTTTACATGTGTTTGCTCTTAACATGAATGTTAATTGCTAAAACTTGGAATATCTATTCAAAGTAGTCAAAATTGAGGACCAACAAAGTTGTCAACAATAGAGATTTCACTAAAATTATTACAACTACAATTGATATAATAACTTTCAACAAACATAAAAAATTCTAGAATCTACAATATAAAAATATTTCTTTTCATACTTTCACATATGAAAAAGAGAAAGGAAAAGACAAAGAGATAGTAAAGTACATAAATCTAAATCTTGAAAAGAAGTAAAGAAAACTGAAATATTATTGTGTGCACCTAACAAACAATTGAGCTTAAAGCAATCTTCCCAGAGCAAGGCTACACATAAAATACTATGCTAAGAAAAAAAATGCAACCTTTTCAAACAAACATGAATAAGAAGAGAATAGGATGAGTTAAGAACAAAAAGAAAACAACCTAGAAATTGTAAAGCTCAAAGTGTAATCTTGGAGAGTCTAGAAGATGAACATGAAGCCTTTAAGTACATATACTACATAAACCAATTGACTCATCCCTAATATTCATTAACTGCACATTATTTGAAATTCTAGGAAAAAATGTAATAACTTCCAGAACACAAAAATGAAAATAGATAAACGGTGAGAGAATAAATTAAAACTAAATGTTGGAGGGATGAGAAAAGAAAACAAATGCATGTGGTGAGAGAAAAAGATAATTACCTGAGAATCACAACGATGAGAAAAGAAGACAATTACCTGAGGGTCACAATGAGGAGAGAAGAAGAACACTTCTAAATAGGTAGAACAGATCTAGTTTAAGCGAAAAACATGAAGGCACAAGATGAGGAACTCAAAGACGGAAGTAAGTAGCCAGGACACGAACACAAAAGAGGAAAGCCATGAAGATAGAAGAAGAAGACATCGTTGGGGAAATTAGAACTCTAAGATGAAATAAGAATAACGAGGAGGTCAATGTCTTTAGGTTATCAGTCTGGAAAAAACGATTTCGTTTTCATTGTTTTGGATTCTTCTTTTTTCACTATGAAAATATTTGGGTGGATAAAAATTTTTGCCTACAAAATTTATTTCATAGTTTCAAAACATAGCCGATAGCTATAAAATATTGAACAAACTTGTGTTTCAGCTATGAAAAACATTTCATAGCTAAAACCTTTTAGCAAAAACTTTTAGCTATGAAACTAGGTTCACAGTTTAAAAACATTGCCAAAAGTTATTAGCTACGAAAAACATTTTGTAGCTAAAACTTTTTGCTATAATACTTTGCTCACAATTGAAAAAAATTTCCAAAAGTTATCAGTTATGAATATCAAACGTAGCCTATTCTAAATGTAGTTAATAGTTTCAAAAAATTCATGAAATTTTTTATTTTGGAGGTACCACTTCAATAGGTTACAATTTTGAAATTTCGTAGTCAAATAGTAACTTTCAAGAATGAATTTCAAATCATAACAGAAGAAAACACAATCAAAAGTACTATTTATTGAATTGAGGAAACTTAATTCTCTGAAAACTACTATCCTTACTAATTCTTCAGTCAAGGATGTTATTGTTATCAGAGTGAGCCTCATTGATACCCTATAAAAACTCCACTAGTTGATCATTTGACGAGTATAGACTCTAGTAGGAATGACATTTTAACACCCTAAAAATCTCGATTTTAGTAATAATACTTTATGGCCATAAATAGTGTATCCATAGGTGAATAGTGAAACTTAGGACCCAAACTGCATTTTATTTTATATGACATTGAATAATATTGTTCAAGGATAGCCCAAGGATTAACTTAGAGCTCAAAATGATTTCGTTTTGAGGGTTTGACCGAGAGTTGACCAGTGGTCAAAGTTTGATCGGAGAAAGGGTGAAAGTCAAACCCAAAAATATTAATGAAAATAAATGATATTAATTAAGGTTTTTATGTGAGGTTGATATTTTTCTTATGGTTATTTTTATTAAGAAGAAAAAAAAGAATTGATTAAAAGTTAAATTTTTTTTAAAATGAAAAAGTGTTATTAAGGGACCATATGTCACTTTTTTGGCCACCTCTTCACCAAGGAGTGCCAAGAACAACCATTTCTCCTTTCTTCTCCATTTTTCTTTCATTTTTAAGCCAAGTTTCTTTATTTTTAACCCCTAAATCAACTATTAAACAATAAATCATCAACCTAGGATCCCCAAACTCACTATATCAACGCTAAATCATCAACTTAAGGTCCCTAAACTCACCATATCGATAAAAATTGTGGTAAAAGATGAAGAAAAGATATATGGTTGTTCTTGATGAATAGTAACAAAAAATTTATAAGGTAAGTTAATAGAGTTTTAATGGTTTTTAATACATGAATTTGGTGTAGTTGCACACATTAATGAATCAAGTGGATGAAATTGAATATTTATTCAAAATTATAAAGATAAAGAAGAGGAATTGAAGGCGAGAGAGAAAGTGAAAGAGAAGTAAGGAATTGTTGGTGAAATTGAAGTTGATGGAATCTTAATTTGAAGAATTGGACATCAATTTGGTATATGTTCATGTAATTCTATTTTTCCTTAAAAATTATGCATTATGTAATTTATGGTTCTTGAGATAAAATTGAAGGTTTATGAAATTGTTGTTAAAAATATTTAATTGGATGCTAAATGAAGTGGTATATGTGATTAATTGAGATTTTGAACTTATAATCCGTATTTTCTCCAATTGGCATACAATACGTTTTAATTGAGAAACTTGATATCCATGTTATTTTTGATTGATTGGTGAGATGAATATGTCCTGAATGTCGTATGAACTAAATTAAAACAAATAATGAAAGAAAAATGGCATTAAAGAATGACATTTACTTTGGCCGAATATGAATAGCTTGAATTAGTTATTATTAGCTTTTATTATGAAATTTCAGTGGAATTTAATTAGATTTTCCCTTAGTAAAATAGATAGGAATTAGAGGAATGTGATAAGGTTGGCATGCCAATTAAGGAGTTAGTAATACTGCATTATGATATATGTTACTAGACTGTATGGCTCTGAGAGCTCGGTTCTGGTGTAAGATATTTGATTTGGATTATGAACTGTATGTGTGAGATCTCACATTGGCAGGAGAGGAGAGCGAAGTACGCCTTACAAGGGTATAGATATCTCTTCCCCATAGACTTGTTTTCCTGAATATGGGAAGAGTAAAACTGTGAGGGCCTTGGCCTGATGGGCAACCTAAAGAAAACAATATTTGTGGGCTGATGGTTTGAGCTATTACAAACAATATCAGAGTTAGTTCTCAACCTGTTATGCCAGCGAGGACACTGGTCCCTAAGGGGGTGGATTGTGAGATCTCACATCAGCTGCAGAGGAGAATGAAGTATGCCTTATAAGGGTATGGATAACTCTTCCCTATAGATGCATTTTCCTGAGTGTGGGAAGAGTAAAACCATGAGGACCTTGGTCCGATGGGTAACCCAAAATGAATAATATCTATGGGCGGATGGTTTGGGTTGTTACAAATGGTATCAGAGTCGGTTTCTAACTAGTTGTGCCAGCGAGTACACTCAGCCCTAAGGGGGGGATTGTGAGATCCTACATCAATTGGAGAGGAGAACGAAGTACACCTTATAAGGGTATGGATACCTCTTCCCCATAGACGCATTTTCTTTAGTGTGAGAAGAGCAAAACTATGAGGGTCTTAGCCCGATGGGCAACCTAAAAGCGAACAATATCTATGAGTAGGTGGTCTGGGCTGTTACAAATAGTATCAGAACCAGTTCCCGACCCATTGTGCTAGCAAGTACACTAGGCCTTAAGGAGGGGATTATGAGATCCCACATCAATTGGAGAGGAGAACGAAGTACGCCTTATAAGGGTATGGATATCTCTTTCCCATAGACATATTTTCTCGAATGTGGGGGAGCAAAACTATGGGGCCTTAGCCCGATGGGCAACCTAAAGCAAACAATATCTGTGGGTAAGTGGTCTGGGCTATTACAACATGGCTCCAAGAGATCAATCTTGATATATAAATATTAAAGAAAAATAAAAGACTGTATGGTTCCAACAACCTAATCCCATATTTTAAAATCCCACTTATCTAACTCAGTAATACAATTCTGTTGGATTATACTTTCAAGCAATTACATATATATATGCATGACTAATGATTAAGTAACTTCAAATAAAAATAGTAATTTATTTTTAATTAAATTTTACAATTTATTCATCATTATGTTATTAGATATGAATTATTAAAATAGATACATGTTTGTATTTCATAACCTGATTTTAAATGCCTATTTATGCTTAGAAATAAATGAAGATATTTATATTTGAAAAATATTATATATTATGCATGTTATAATTGAATTAATTGAATTGAATTGAATGAGAAATGGAACTGCTTAAACACCACTAAGCCTATAGCTCAACATGTGGATTTTCTTTCCTTGTGTAGGTTTTGAAGAGAATTAGAAGAAAGTTATGGTGGATCTACTACAAGACAAGAGTCACATAGAGGATCTCAGAAGACTTAGAGATGTATGTACTATATAAAAAAAATTTTAGTTATGGCATTTACATATAAAGAAATGAAGGATCTTACAAGATTTTATTGTGAATTATATATGAAGACATGAAAGTTATGTATGAAATCTGATTTAGATGTGTTGAAATGTATTAGAGGATGGGTAAATTATTTTGTCAAGGAGTTTAACATGGAGATTGAGAGTTGAGTAGCTTGCATGAGAAGTGTATTGAAGTTTCTTGCAGGATGTTTTAAGTAAATATAGAGGAAACTCTATCTAAATTTTTACAAAGTGAATAGTAATTACTAGAATAATGAGGTTTTAAATAGAAAATGTTGTACTTTGAAGTATTAGATTTTCAAGAACATGTTAGCACTCAGTATGTCAATTCCATTATCGAGTATGGGTGTTACATTTAGTGGTATTAAAGCTTGGTTTAGGTGATTTTAGGTCTATAATTAAGTAAATAAAGGAAAAGTGAATTGTGCACATGCCAAATGAAGGATTATATGAGAATATGATGTGACGCTAATGTAGATCCACCCTTTCTATCTAATTTCAAGAATGATCCTAAAATTCAAGATATACCAATTGTATGTGACTTCCAGGATGTATTTCCTGAGGAGTTGTCGGGTTACCTCCCAAAAGAGAAGTTAAATTTTCTATTGATGTGATACCTAGTATAACACCAATATCTATTGCACCATATCAGATGGCACCACAGAACTTAAGAAATTGAAAATCCAGCTGCAAAAACTTCCTGAGAAGCGTTTTATACGCCCTAATGTGTCTCCATGGGGTGCACTTGTGTTATTTTTCAAGAAGAAAGATAGATCTCTTAGGCTATGTGTGGATTACAGACAACTAAATAAAGTGACTGTAAAGAATAAATATCCACTACCTTAAATAAATGACCTTTTGATCAACTTAAAGGTGCAAGTGTTTTCTCTAAGATTGATATGAAATCGGGGTATTATCAGTTGAGAGTAAAGGAAGCAGATGTCCCTAAGACAGCTTTTAGAACGAGATATGGGCATTATGAATTTTTAGTGATTCCTTTTGGAGTTACAAATGCTCCAGCAGCCTTTATGGATCTCATGAATCATATTTTCCATCCTTACTTCGATCAATTTGTGGTAGTCTTCATTGATGATATCTTGGTTGGTTATCTTCATTGATGATATCTTGGTTGGTTATCTTCATTGATGATATCTTGGTTTGTTATAAGAATCGAGAAGAGCATAATGAGCATCTGAGAATTATTTAATGAACTTTGAGGGATAAATAAATTAATGCCAAGTTCAGTAAATGTGAATTTTGGCTTGATGATGTTTCTTTCCTTGGTCATGCCATATCAATAGATGGGATTAGTGTTGATCCTAAGAAGATAGAAGCCATTCTAGAATGGAAGCCACCTAGGAATGCAAAAGAGATTAGAGGTTACTTAGGCTTGGCAGGATACTATAGAAGATTTGTTAAGGGATTGCCCATAGTCGCAACACCTTTGACCGAGTTACTTTAAAAGAATGCAAAATATATGTGGAGTGATAAATGTTAGGAAAGCTTTAAGAAGCTAAAGGTCATATTAACTAAAATGCTTGTTCTTACACAACCTGTACTTGGTAGAGACTTCATGATCTAAAGTGATGCCTCACATAACAGGTTTGGATGTGTACTCATACAAGAGGGAAAGGAAATTGCTTATGCTTTTAGGAAACTTAAACCTAATAAAAGGAACTACCCGACTTATGATTTAGAGTTAGCAGCCATAGTTTTTTATTTGAAGATTTGGAAGCATTACTTACATGGAGAGAAATGTTATATTTACACAGATCACAAAAAGTCTTAAATATTTGCCTACACAGAAATAGTTGAACTTAAGGCAAAGAAGCTGGATAAAGTTGATTAAAGATTATGATTACATCATTGACTATGATCAAGGTAAAGCAAATGTAGTAGCTGATGCTCTTAGTAGGAAATCGTTATCATCTTTAAGAGCAATGAATGCTAGATTATCAGTGTAAAATTATGGAGCCATTATAACTGAGTTGAGACTCAAACCAAAGTTGTTATAGCAATTCAAGGAAGCATATAAACAAGATGAAAAGCTAGTTACCATTCTTAAACAAATTCAAGAAGGGAAGGATAGTGAATGTGTCATCAAAAAAGATGGCTACTTGTATTACAAAGATAGAATCTGTGTCCTTAATGCAGATGAGCTAAAAAAGAACATTATGAAGGAAGCCCATAGCAGTTCATATGTTGTGCACCCAAGAAGTAATAAAATGTACTAAGATTTGAAGACACATTATTGGTGGTCAGGTATAAAGAGAGACATCGCAGATTATGTTACCAAGTGTCTTACATGTCAACAAGTAAAAGCAAAACAACAAGTTCTATCGAGTTTGCTTCAACTAATATCAATACCTGAATGGAGATATCAGGATCCAGGATTCACCTTAAGACTTTGGAAGAAATTAAATGAGGCTTTAGGTACTAAGCTGAATTTTAGTACAGCTTTTCATCCTCAAACAGATGGATAATCAGAAAGAGAGATTCAATTGCTAGAAGATATGCTTAGGAGTTGTGTTATCAATTTTAAAGGAATTTGGGATAAACACCTCCATTGCCGCAAGATATGAAAAAGATTCATGATGTCCTCCATGTGTTTATATAAAGGAAATAGTGGTCTGATCGATCACACATTATAAAAATGGAAGATACTGAAATACAACCAGATCTAACATATGAAGAGAATCTGGTAAAGATTTTAGCAAAAGATGCAAAAAAGCTAAGGACCAAGACGTTTCAACTAGTGAAAGTACTATGGATGAACCATAAGGTCGAGGAAGCTACACGGGAACCAAAAGAAACCATGAGAAAGTCTTATCAATGACTATTTGACATAGGAAAATTTTGAGGTTGAAATTTTATTTTGGAGGGGAAGAATTGTAACACCTCAAAAATCTTTATTTCATGAATAGTACTTTTTGGGTCATGAATAGTGTGTCCTAAGGTGAATAGTGACACTTGGGACCCAAACTACATTTTATTTTATATGGCATCGGATAATATTGTTCAAGGATAGCCCAAGGATCAAATTAAAGCCACAAACGATTTCGTTTTAAGGGTTTGACCAAGAATTGACCTGTGGACAAAATTTGACCCGAGAAAAGGAGAAAGTCAAACATGAAAATAATAATGAAAATAAATGATATTAATTAAGGTCTTTATGTGAGGTTGATATTTTGCTTACGGGTATTTTTATTGAGAAGAAGAAAAGAATGGATTAAAAGTTAAAGTTAACTTTGGTTTTTAAAAAAATGAAAAATTGTTATTAAGGAACCACATGTCATTTTCTTGCCTACCTACCCTCTCTTCTTCACTAAGGAGTGTCAAGAACAACCATTTCTCCTTTCTTTTCCATTTTTCTTTCAGTTTCAAGCCAACTTTCTTTATTTTGAACCCCCCAAATCAACTATGAAACGTAAATCATCAACCTAGGGTCCCTAAACTCACCATATCAACTAAAGGTTTGGAAAAAGATGAAGAAAAGTTATATGGGTGTTTTGATGAATAGTACCCAAAATTTTATAAGGTTAGTTAATGGAATTTTGATTATTTTTAGTACATGATTTTGGTGTAATTGCATGCATTGATGCATAAAATGCATGAAATTAAATGTTTATGCAATATTATGAAGATAAAGAAGAGGAAACGAAGGAGAAAGAGAAAGAGAAGGGATAAGGAACCGTTGGTGAAATTGAAGTTGATGAAAGCTTAATTTGAAGAATTCGACATCAATTTGGTATGTGTACATGTAATTCTATTTTTCCCTAAAAATTGTGTATTATGTAATTTATGGTTCTTGAGATAAAATTGGGGATTTATGATATTGTTGTTAAAAATATTTAATTGGATGCTAAATAAAGTAGTATATATATTTAATTAAGATTTTGGACTTATAATTTGTATTTTCCCCAATTAGCATACATTATGTTTGAATTGAGGAACTTGATATACATGTTATTTCTGACTAATTGGTGAGATGAATATGTCTTAAATGTTGTATGAATTAAATTATAACCAATAATGGAAAGAAAAAGAAATGACATTTACTTTGGCTGAATATGAAATAGTTTGAATTGGTTATTATGAACTTGTATTATGAATTAATTAGATTTGCCACTAATAAAATAGATAGGAATTAAAGGAATGTGATAAGGTTGGTCCAATTAAGGAGTTAGCAGTATTACATTATGATATATGTTATCAGATTGTATGGCTCCGAGAACTCAGTTCTAATGTAAGATATTTGATTTGAGTTATGAACTGTATGGCTCTAAGAGCTCAATCTTGATATGTAAATATTGAAAAGAAAAAAGAAAAGACTGTATGGTTCCAAAAACCTAGTCCCATATTTAAAAATCTCACTTATCCGGCTTGGCAACACAATTTCGTTGGATTTTAAAAGGTTGACCTATTCAGGAATCTCCAAATCTACACTTATTTTTAACCCCCCGAAGCATTCCATCGCTTACCACGTCGTCTCTGGGTGCCTAGGTATAGACTGTAAGCCTTTCCTTGTTTGATCCTCGCCCTTAACTTTTAAGGTTAAGGCTATGCCATCCTACAGTGCTACTAAACTAAAATGAAGGATCTTATCAACGTCTATGAATGATAAATCATAGATCGAATTGCTGAATCAAAAAATTGGGTGCTATCATATAGCTTTGTACCGGTTAAGTTCACGAGTTGGAGATAAGCGGACTCGAACCGTTGACATCAATCATAGGGTAAACCACCGCCTCTAGGCCCCCCAACAAATTCTACCAGAGAGGCCAACGATAGACAATAACTCCCCCCCGAACACAGCTTACAACTTTCATTCTACTGTGCTCTCCAAGGAGCAACTCTTCTCAAAAGGTGCTGAGTTGGAATGTTACTAAGAATTCCTATAGCTCCGAAGGATCCAACTACAGGAAAACCAGGAACGTAGAGCTTCCGTCCCCCCCCCCCTTCCACCCCACTCTTTGGTCTTAAAAGGTTTAAGAATAAGAGATAAATAAACGTAAATTAAACAAAGACCCAAAAATAAAATAAAAAATTTTAATAATAAATAATAAGAATAATAATTAGAATATACATATATATATATGTATTTATATTTATATTTATATTTATATTCAATATTCATTTTTACTCTAATTCTTTTTATAATAGCTATATTTTAATAGCAATACTTTTAGATAAATTTACAAATTTTTAGATATATTAGATATATCAATATAATATCTTAAATCAATGGTGGGTTCGATTGAACATCTAAATTGGACCGAACCCTTTGCCAAGCTATTGTTCTCTTGTTCCCTAAAAGGCATAGAGTAAGACAGAAACTTCTAAAAAATATTCTCCAATGAAGTTCACGTAAAAGACTTGGATGGCTTCCGTCCAACTTCCTTATCTTTCTTTATAATGTCATTCAAAATCATATAAAGACAATTCCTATTTAATATAGCTATATGTGCAAATATTTTACGATTAAGTGCAACTGTTTCTTGTACAGATTGTTTATTAATTTACTATAACTATAACTATCAAATACCTTATTCGTTCTAAATCCTGCATTTATCCAAGGTACCCATAAACGGCAAAATTTTCTTTTTTGCCTATCTCTATCCCGATGAGCTGAAACCAAAGCTCTTATTTTTTGTTGAATACTAGTCCGAGTAAGTTTGGAATGAGCCTTGTGAAAGCTTGAGGAGAATAAACAAATTTTTATTCTATGCCTCCGAGCTATATATCCTCGTTTAATTCTGGTCATTGAATAAAGGAAACTTTGATGAATAACTAATTGAGTTCCTTTCTTTCAGTTATTCTTTTCACCCTTTCTATAATAACAAAACGGATTCTTCCAATGTATTCTTTAGAATAAGCAATTTCCCTTAGTATTTTGGTTATATCATTTGACTTGTTTTCACTTCTTGAGTTGAATATGTGAAGTATTTGTGAAAGCTTTATACTAATTAAGAATATATAATTTCATGAAAATTGCATTTAAGTTTTATATACTTTTCTTTCTTTTTATTATTTTCTTTTTTATTTTTTCTTTCCTATTCTTCTTGCTGAAAAAAAAGTTGATGAATCAGAAACAAAAAACAATTAGTTAAATCATAAATTTAAAAAAATTATGGAACATACATATCAGTATTTGTGGGTTGTACCTTTTGTTACACTTCTAGTGCTTGTGTTAATAGGAGCAGGATTCTTCCTTTTTCCAGCAGCAACAAAAAAACTTCGTTGTCTGTGGTCTTTTCCAAGTGTTTTAGTGATTAGTTTGACTAATCTAACTATTCAAAAAATAAGTAGCAGTTCTATTTATTAATATATATGGTCTTGGACCCTCAATACTGATTTTTCTTTAGAGTTAAGCTATTTGATCTACCCACTTACCTCTATTTTTTCAATGTTAATTACTACGATTGAAATTGTGGTTTTTCTTTATAGTGACAATTATATGGCTCATGATCAAAGCTATTTGAGAGGTTTTGCCTTACGTCTGCAATTTGTGACTTGTTCAAGAAACTTTTTGAGTATGCCTAGTATCTCATTGGAGAGCCACTATGTCTATCTTATTTCTCCTAGAAAACAAAAATCCACTTAAGTTGAATTGAAATTGAAATAATTAATTATTATTAATTATAATATAAAAATTTAAATAATTAATTTTTTATACTTTATAAATAATTCAATATTATTTTATAAATAATTCATTATTATTATTATAAAGAATTAATTAATTAATATTAATAACTAATACAAATAAATATTAATAACTAATAATGAAATTCCTTTCTTTTCTATTTGAACGGGAAAAGGGGTAGAAAATAAAGTAAAAAAAGAATCTATAATCTGATAATCGAGCCGATTCCATGATTATAAGTTCATTCCATACCAGACTAGACCGAAATAGGCTTATATACATTCTCATTATTATATATATTCTCATTATAAGAATAAGAAGGGGTCATTCGGGCGTATCTAAATAAATACTATGTTTACATATGGATAAGTTCGTCATTCCATTCCATTTAGGATTAGGAATAAGAGTAATCGGACCTGTTTTTTTACATATATATCTCCTTATTTGAGACCCTATTCTATTCACCTCTTTGAGCTTCTATTGAATTGAGAAATGAGTTTGATTGTCCATTTTTTGATATAATTTTGATATTACTGAAAACGAAAAGAAATTCATCCAAATTCACGATCTAATAAATAATAAATCAAATAATTCAAAACAAAAAAAGACTCTTCAAATTAACGAATCTTTTACTCCCAAATACCCAGCTCAATAATTAATTCTTTATAACGTACTTTCTTTTTATTTGCCAAATAAGACAAGAGCCGTTGACATTTTCCTAGTATTTTTTGTAAACCTCTTTAAGATAAATAGTCTTTTTTATGTAATTCCAAATGTGAAGTAAGCCTTCGTATCTTATTTGTGAAATTGACTATTTGAAATTCAACTGATCCCTTGTTTACTTGTTGTGAAATATCTTAAATTAATGAATTTTTATCATAAAATGAACCCTCCCCCTCCCCTTTTTTTCAAAAAAATTTATTAATCAGTAATTTTTATTAATCAGTATTTATTAGTATTAGTTATTAACATTTATTAATTAATTCTTTATAAAATAATAACGAATTATTTATAAAGAATAAAAATTAATTATTTAAATTCTGTATATTATAATTAATATTAATTAATTATTTAAGTTTGAATTGAACTTAAGTGGATTTTTGTTTTCTAGGAGAAATAAGATAGACATAGTGGTTCTCCAACGAGATACTAGGCATACTCAAAAAGTTTCTTGAACAAGTCATAAATTGCAGACGTACTACTTAGTTTAGTGTTTGTTTTATTAGGTTCAAATTTTGACTAAAATTTTTTGATTCATTTCATATCCTGATTCAAAAGGAAAAAAGATGCAAGATTGATTAATCCTTTGAATCTAAATATGAAAAAAAAAAATATAGAACTTGTTGCTTTGCAAGATCTGCCAACTGCTCAATCAATTTTTTTTTTTGAAAGACTAAAAAGGATATCTCTATTTTCTTGTATTATATTACTATATGGCCAGACTATTATTCTTTTTTTTGTTTCATTGATTTTCTTTTTTCGATAGATGCCGAGATTCATATTGAAAATAATCAGAAATTCAGCAGTTATAGTCATACAAATAAGGGTTAACTTTCCACTATTTTACTTAACTTTTGACTATTTATGATTAAGTAGCATCAACGTATATCAAATAGATGCAAAATAAATAGAATAAGTAAAATAAGAATAAATAGAATTGACACTTTATGTACATTACATATAACGAATTGATATCTAAATAGATGGATGAATATGGAGAGTACGTTATAGATTGATCGATATTAAATCTTTATACAGATCTTTATATAGTCTAACATTTTATATTTGGATTTATATATTAGAACAACAAAACAAGATCTAATAGTATGGTAGAAAGAAATGTTCGGATGGCTTCCGTCTAATTTCCTTATTTTTATTTTTAATGTCATTCAAAATCATATAAACACAATTCCTATTTAATATAGCTATATGTGCAAGTATTTTACGATTAAGAAGCAACTGTCTCTTGTACATATTGTTTATTAATTTACTGTAACTGTTGGATACTTTATTCGTTCTAATTCCTGCATTTATCCAAGGTACCTATAAACGGCGAAAATTTCTTTTTTGCCTATCTCTATCCTGATGAGCTGAAACCAAAGCTCTTATTTTTTATTGAATACTAGTTCAAGTAAGTTTGGGATGAGCCCTGCAAAAGCTTGAGGTGGATAAACGAATTTTTGTTCTATGCCTCTGAGCTATATATCCTCATTTAATTCTGGTCATTGAATAAAGGAAATTTTGACGAATAACTAATTGAGTTCCTTTCTTTCAGTTATTCTTTTCAACCTTTCTATAATAACAAAACGGATTCTTCCAATGTATATAAAAAAAATTCTAATGGCTTTTGTTACTATAACTTTCCCAACTATGATTTTTTTCTAGGCATTTCGCTTGTAAAAAAAATTGTATTGATCCTAGGTATCAAACAAAAACATTAAAAAAAACAAGCAGTAAATAAAAATAGATAAAGAAATAGCGGATTCCACTTAAGTTGAATTCAAACTTAAATAATTAATTTACATTAATTATAATATAAAGAATTTAAATAATTAATTTTTCTACTTTATAAATAATTCATTATTATTTTATAAATAATTCATTAATAAATATTAATAACTAATAACAGAACGCCTTTCTTTTCTATTTGAACGGGAAAAGGGGTAAAAAACAAAAAGTCAAAAAAGGATTCCGCCCTTCTTCATTGTCTATCTCTAACTCTGGTAAGAGCAAGTTTATCAAAATAGAAGATTTAGTAAGAACTAAATTGGGTTAGAATCCATTTTCTATCATTTCTATTCCTTTTACTTTCAAAATATGAACACATGAATCATTGAAATATTTGTTGGATTATGATTAAAAAAGGAGGTATTATTCCTAGAATACATTACTCTACTCGAATTACTTGAATCCAATATAATTTAGAAATTGAAGTTAATAATTGAATTCAATTCAATTTGAGTGATTAAATTCAAAAGTCTTTGCAAAAAGATCTATAAAAAAACTGATACAGTTTGATTTCTCAACTCACTTAGTAGTCCTTCTAAAGCCCACTTCTGCCCCATGATATGAGTGAAAAGGAAAATGTAAAGACTACCATTAAAGCAGCCCAAGCGAGACTTACTATATCCATGTGAATTATGTCCATTATCTCTATGAATATGATCGAATTTTTTCATTATTGTTCATTAATGATTATTGTTCACTAATTCTATTAGTACTAATATACTAATATAGTACTAATAATAATAAAATAATATATACTAATAATAATAAATAATATAAATAATAATAGTAGAATCGCAGATGCAGAGTAAAAAAAAAAGATTCTGTCAAATACCATTGATGAAACAATCCAAAAAATCCAATTAATTATTAATTGCTTAATTATAAGAAGTTATTATATGATTGCCAGTAGAATAGGAAAATATTAAGTACAAACAAAATACGCAGCGACACCTTTGGAAGTTTTAATAAAATCTTACTAAGATGTAAGAAGAATGAGACCTAGTTGTTCTTTTGTAAGTCAAAAACAAAAAGAATAAAATAACAAAACAATATAGAATCAAGATGGATCACTATCTATTACATGTTAGATACCTCTATTTTTTTTAGATATCCTTTTTTTTTTTACATTTGATATAATCCTTGCTGTCTCCCTATTGTTTTGTTGCATATTCCATTTCATTATTGTCTATTCTTGACTAGGAATTATCTAAAATGATTTATTTTTGTACTTTGATTTATGTTTATATAAATTTATATAAATATACTATGTATATATATATGCATGACTAATGATTAAGTAACTTCGAATGAAAATAGTAATTGAATTTAAATTAAATTGTATAATTTATTTATCATTGTGTAATTAGATATGAATTATTAAAATAGATACATGCTTGTATTTCATAACTTGATTTTAAATGCCTATATATGCTTAGAAATAGATGAAGATATTTATATTTGAAAAATATTAGATATTATACTTGTTATAGTTGAATGAATTGAATTGAATGAGAAATGGAATTGCTTGAATACCACTAAGCCTATAGCTAAGCGTGTGGAATTTTTTCAGAGCGTAGGTTTTTAAGAGAATTAGAAGAAAGCTGTGGTGGATATACTACAAGACAAGTGTTACATAGAGAATCTCGGAAGGCTTGGAGGTGGATGTACTACAGAACGTTATTTTTGTTTTTGGTTATGACATGTACATGTAAAGAAGTGAAGGATTTTATTGTGAATTATATATGAATACATGAAAGTTATATATGAAATCTGGTTTAGATGTGTTGAAATGTATTAGAGGATGGGTATATTATTTTGTCAAGAAGTTTAACATGGAGATGAAGAGTTTAGTAGCTTGCATGAGAAGTGTATTCAAGTTTCTGGTAAAAGGTTTTAAGTAAATATAGAAGAAACTCTGTTTAAATTTTTACAAAATGAATAGTAATTGTTAGAATAATGAGGTTTAGAATAAAAAATGTTATAGTTCAAAGTATTAGGTATTTAAGAATATGATAACAATCGGTAATATCGATTTCATTATCAGGTATAGGGTATTTAAGAATATGATAACAATCGGTAATGATGATACCACTACTGGGTGTGGGGTGTTACTGACATTTACCTCTAGAACAAAACATCTTTAGGCTTCTTCTCTAACAATTCTTGTAGAGCTCTTCTAAGGAACCAGGCTACTAAAGTCAATTTGCATAATTTGGTTTAGTTCAAGCGGTCAAACTCGCATGTCTCCTTCACTTTGTGACTAGTTATCAATAGAAAATCGAGCACCTTTGATAGAACGTCAAAGTTTCTCACCATACCAAGTGTGTGTTTTAACTTTTATGAAATCGTGAATAGGAGATTTATCATATTGTACAATAAATAAAAGTTTAATTTATCATCACATTAAACTAATAAATATGTTATTAATAATTAATATATTTATCATATTTTAATATAAATATAGTAATTTAATAAAATTAATAAATCAATTTGTTTGAGATACACTTTCTTGTGATTTGGATTAATTATAGTTTGTATGATAATACTAATCATCTTGTGACGTGACAAGTAAGATTAATTCCACACCTTGTATAAAATATAAGACTTCCTATAAATATTTTCAAAGCAAAGGTTAATGTCCTTTTACCTTGATTTATTGAACTACTTCCATTAATGAAAACATGGAATGTATTAAATACCGGGCGACTAAATTATTCATAATCAAACATAGAACATTCGCAAGCTTGATGCTAGGAATGATACATCCCTGTTCGGCCAGCAAGCCTGCTAAGGAAGCATCTTCTTTTGGGCAATCTTTAGTCATTGATATAAAAAACATGTCACCATGAAAATTATTCACTCAAGACTTAGACAAGCCGTAATTTAGGTGTATAGGTATCATTATATATCTTTTCATCCCCACCATTGATGCACAGCAACTCCCTCATCTCTCAACCTTCCATAGAGAGACAAACACTCCCAATAAGCCCTCTTACTCTTTTTCCTCTCCTCTTTTAGCCATTGGTTCTTGCACTCCAAAAACAACTCATCAACCAAACCAATTGTCCTTCTCTCGATTAGCTCCTCCACCAAATCTGCTTCTGCCTTCATCACAATAAACTCCTCATCTCCCACATTTTTCAATAACCAATTTGAAACATCAGCTGATGATGCTCCCTTGCTGGGAACTTCTTCAGATGCCCATTCTACATTATAAAGCTGAAAATCTTGATTCCTAGTTGGATAGTTCTGAGCGAACCATACCATAACACCGTTCTTTTCCTCCTGAACGCCCACATTAATGAAGACACGGCGTGGATAAGCTTCTAAATTATCTCCCATCAAATCAGGAAGATAGTTGAACCTTTTTAAATACTTTATTGAATGTGCCAGAGCCTTTCTCGGTGGCTCAAGAAGAACATCTTCCAGGCCCTTCAATGCCATTTTCCTGGCCTCTAAAGCCAACTGACAAAGCCGTCTCCTAGCTGATGAATCTGTCAACTCATTAACCAGGCTTGTTTTCCTCATTGCCACGATTGTTGAATCATAACGCCGAAGATACACAACTCCATAATTTGATTGCTTCTGTAAAACATTTGAAAGCTCGTTATTCATTTTGGTAACCACAATTCCCCCAACTTTGACTAGACGATCCAGAGATTTTGCATCTTCAAAACTGAAAGCAAATGACAAATCAAATGCTGCATCAGGAAAATTCTCTTGCTCTGGATCAGATTCCAATACGAAATCAATGTCCTTGGCATTTAAGAATCTAGAACCATCGATCACAACCCCAACGCCAGAGCTGACAATTAGTGCTTTATCCCCCTTCTCGATAAGGCCTTCATTGGCCAGATCTTGCAGCAACAAATCCAGATAATCAGAACCATAATCATATGCGGATCCATCATAATTCAAACATGAAGAAAGGTAGCTTAAGATGGAGCCTACGCAAGGCAATGAAAGAACAACCAGAACCAAAAACAACGATCGAGACAGAACTCGAATAACTCGTGAATCAGGAAGCTTAATTTCCAGAACGGTATCAGAATTCGACGGAATTCCACCATTGTGAGAGCTTTTTACATTGATCTGATCCTTGGGTCGACACCCACGAGCCAATTCCATGTCTTTTATGTTTACAAGTCCACTTCTGAACACAACACAAAACCGCCTAAAGCTACGAATCGGAATCAAGCGAAAATGAGCTTGCTCGCCGATTTGGCAAACACCAAACTGGCAATAGTTGATGAATCTTGTACAATTTCAGAGAAAAAATGCCAACAACACGATAAAGAAATGATCTTTAGCGAGTACAAAACCTGGAAGCGGTGTGGTTACCACCCACGAGTGCCTCACGAATGCTTTTGATTCTACACCAAAGCAAGAACAACTCTTTAGGCCGCTCAAATTCCATGTTGCCTCTCTCTCCTATATATTTCTACCAACCCCTATAACTATATACCACCGAAACCACGTTTTAATTACGTTTTCGAACCTACCCAGATGAAATCAACCAGCGCCACCAAGAGGCAGGAGCTTGGAGGAGAGGAAGGGAAGGAAGTCAAGAACACAAAACGGAAGGGCAAAGACAATGAGATAGGGAGATACTAGTTGGGTACGAGGACTCTGAATGATTTGAGAAGTGTGTTTCTTATTCGTTGCAGTTTGTGATAATCTGAGGGCGAAATTCTTAAAGTAAGATGAAATATTATTTTCATCTGTGAAATGGGGATGAATGGAGGGGGAGGGACGGACCTAAGCTACCCCGCTAATGAGAGGGGGAGGGATGGACCTAAGCTACCCCGCCAATGTCATTGGCGGGGTGGTGGGACGTGGCGATCACCCCGCCATTGTCAATGGCGGGGTGATCCTAGCTGGACCACCCCGCCATTTCAGGCGGCGGGATGGCGTGTCCACCCCGCCATTTCAGGCCACCCCGCCAATGACAGGCGCAGAACCAGCCAGTTTTTGGCTGGCTCTGCTACCACCCCGCCATTGATAATGGCGGGGTGGTTCTAAATAACCCTGTAAAGCTTCTCCCTTGCTTCTTCTCTCGTCTCTGCTTCAAACTTCTTCTTTTTTTCACTGCTTCTTCATCTCTTCGGTGCTTCTTCACCGCTTCTTCACCTCTGCTTGTGCTTCTTCATTTTGATTATCTTAAGTGCTTGTTTATCG
>JAOSBN010000178.1:39794944-39830259 GCA_027563595.1 Erythroxylum suave | reverse complement strand
CATTCGCGATGGCGGGGTGATCCAGGTGGCCCATCCCGCCACCGACAACGGCGGGTTCAGTGCACCCCGCCACCCATGCCGGCGGGGTGTCCTACTTTTATCCCTACCTCCGAATCTTCTCCTATTTTAAACATAAAATTTTTTTTTATCATAAATATAGAATTTCGCCTAATCTGAGTGGTGTGGTGGCAGAGCTAGGTAGGAGATGATTGGCATTATACGCAACTTGATGGGGCGTTTGTTGATGAGTTGTGTGGAGGTGTGGTTTGTCCCATATTTGCTTTAATTAGCCTCTCCAACTTCGTACAAGCCGTGTGAAGTCGGTGTCTTAATTCTGGAAGATCACCATGCAAATCAGAGGATACATGAGCTTGCACAAAACCAGCCTCCTTAATGGAGGTCACTGCACTTTAATACGGAACGCATAAACGTGTTAACTTCTGTAATAGTTTGTCATTAAGCTCATAGGTTTTCTGAAGCTTGGTTCTCCTCAGGTGTAGTTCTTGGTAACTACTTGGTTCTCAATATGTGTAGTTCATTGAGCTACTTTGTAACCTTTGCTTGTCATTTATAACCTAATTCACTATTTTTTTTCCTAAAAACTGTTCTCACATCTCATAGTTTTTGGAACTTTATGGTTTGATTGCATGATCCTCCTTCTAACTAGATACTAACTTTATTTCTCTTTATACTATGCAGTTGTTCTCATATCCATTACTTAATTTCTCATAGAAGAGTTTGGGTAAGATTCACATAATCTTTGAAAATTCTCCTATCCCTTTTCTTCCACACATTAAACACGAGGTAAAAGTTATATCCATTCTTGTTCTTCCAATTCTAGAAATAATGTGATTATTTTGTACCTTGGACAACATCTCGACAAAGTTTAGATTTGACTTAGCAATGCTCCAGAAATTCTAAGCCCCTCTCTATATGATCAAAGCAACTTTGCATTTAAATAATAAATGCCTAATTTACTCAGGCTCCTCCTAACAAAATTTTCATCTATTATTATTATGAAATTAGGGTAATCTATATAAAGTATGAAGCTTGTTCTTAGTTGGTAACTATAAACAGAAAGACATTTTAGGTTGAATATTCTTACTGCAAATCACTCTTACCAATGTCTACTTTTGTCCCCTATTTATTAATTGTTTTTATACAAGATTGTTTAGTGAACACTTCTGAAGAGTGTTAAGGTTTTTCATACTTATCCTTCCTACCTTGACCTAGATTGTCATCAGGGAAGATCCTTTGAACCATTACCGAATAGTTACTTTATTCATTGGACTTTATTTATGCTTAAACTTCCTCATTTAAGGGACTATCTCTTAGATTCGAGTTATGAGCTGCGATTGTATCAATGATCGCTCCTTTCTCCAATTGTCAAACAAGAGTGAAGGATTCTCAACATTGCCTGTCTTATATTTTATGCAATTAGCTAATTAACTCCTCAATCTTAGCATTTGTTTTTAGTAGATATTTCAGATTTATCTTTTAACTTCCATAAAATTTTGCCTTTCAACAAATAAACCTACAACCATATATTCTATAGAGAATTTTGTTATCCAAAATACTTCATAGTATAGTATATTTTCCAGTAGCATTTTATTGCTTAATTAGATGGAAGTAAGTCTCAATCCCCTCTCATCTAATAGTTTATACACTTCACTCTAACTAACTATTTCCATGACTCTCCCTTCCTTGTTCCCAGCCCTTAGGAAATACCTTTAAAAAATTTCTATGATCTTAGTTAACATTTTGGATATAACAAATGGGATGCCCAACAAATGTGTAGTGAACTCAGTACTGACTTGATGAGTTGTAATTTACTAGCTGGAGATAAATTCATATTTCATTGGCCTCCCAATCTCTTTTGCACTTTTTTCACTAAAGTGATGTACTCCTTAAATATAGTCTCTTGGTTGTAATAAGCAAGCCTAAGTGGGTGAATAGAGGTTACTTTTCTTGAATACATATTATATTAGTTAACCATGAAGTAAGGTGTTAAGCACTCAACGATAAGATTAGATTGCTTTTGCTCTTATTAAACTCCAACCCTGACAACTCTTTGAACAATATGAGAATGTAACCCCTTCAATTCTTCCTTTATTGACTTGAGTTCCTTACACGCAAATACATCTTGTGACCCTAATATAGCTTAGCCATCCCCCTCGTAATCACTTCATTGAACACTCGCTCATCTTCTAGATAATTATTAAACCTAAAAGGAAACCTCTTATTCCTCTTCTTAAACATATTTTGCACCAACACTAGAGTGTGATCTGAAATTAAAAGGTTCATAAATAGTCTTTACTTTTAGGAAATTAAATAACTCATTCCCTATTTATTAGTGCCTTATCCAACTTTTTTCCAATTTGCCATATTGAGCTTTGTTTGTTGCTTCATGTATAAAAATTCCTTTCATACCTTAAGTCTGCTATTTCCATCTTATCTACACATTCCTTGAAGTTATGATAGTAATTCCTCGAACAGATATGTTCATTAGCTTCAGATTTAATAATGTACTAATTAAATCCCTTAAAATAATACCATTTATTGATTGATTGAACTCATAGAGCTTATCCACCAACAACTTCCCTTGTAAAATATGGTTGGATCCATAATCAAAAGACACAACTACCTCAGTATTTTCTTACATAAAATAAACCTTTAAATGTATTACCTAAATGTAATACTTGCACTTTAACCAAATTTTTTGTCAAAAGTTCTCATAATACATCCGTAGTGATGATTATGAGGGTTTGATAAGAAAGAGCATTACTTCCTCAATATCTCTAAGCTAGATAGTCTCTTCTTACTTACTTTAGTATCTAAAATGCCAAATCAAACAAACTTATTATCCGAAATGAAATCCTTTAATGCTAATTATTCTTTAGGTTATTGATTCTCCCCATATTCCATGACATTATTGACATACTAATGTCACTTTATCTTTAGGACCTCTAGCCATGTTCCTTATACATATCCTTTTAGCCACTTTAAATTCATCATTATCCATCAACTTATCCCCTCCCCCTCTCTCCCTTTAGCCTCTTCAATGTATTCTTTCTCCATTATTATCAAGCTATTGAGATTATTCACTACCTCCTTATGAATCTGTTGCTTCTCTCTCTAATCTAAACCTTTTTATAACCCCTTATATAGTTTCGTTACTTACATTACCTTGTATATATAAGGTTTCACGAAAAATTACACCCCTTTCTTGATCTACTAAGGATCTAGTTAACTTCACAATCTCATTCTTCTCATTACCAGGGACACTCAAGCTTATCCCATTCTCATTTGCACTAGATCCCTCCTGGACTTCCTTACCCTCAGGATTTACTTCTGTCTCCACCTCTAAATTAGGCTCTAATCTCATTAATTAGTTATAACCACCTCTTATAAACCTTATACCAATCTCTTTCCACTATTTACCATGCATCCTCAATATAAGTTTCCATTAGTATGTTAGTAGAATAAAGTCATCCACTAATGTTTCACCCTCCCCTAACATCATGAAGGGAATTTGCTTTAGAAGTTCCTTCTCTAATCCCACACTTAAGTAGATTCTTACATTTCCTACCCTTCTTCTTAAGGATATATTTTCATCTATACATACTGGTTTTTCCATATAGTTTTCCAATATGTTTAGTGTTACAAAGGCCTTTTAGACACCAAAATTATATCAAAGCTATGCCTACATCTTTGTATGGTAATCTTATTTAGGTCTGTTTAAGCAAGACTCAACCTTTCTCACATGATCGTCAACCAATTAAACACATTCTCAATACATTAAGGAGAGAGGCTCAAATAAGCTATATATAGGCACTAGTAGCTTGATGGACAAATTGCAAATCAGAATCTTAACTGAACTAAAATGCCTAGGTCACATCTATCCTTATCAGATTGCATCACACTAATCAATTAAATTGCAGCTCCATCTAAATAAGACTTTATCTTATTAGATACAGTTACATCACTACTAATAAGATAACATATTACATTGAATTAGGAAAGATACACCCATATCTACAAAGATCTTCATTATCTTTAGATGATGCTCCTATATGCTCATTATTTTTTAGAGTTGAAGTTCCCATATGATCTTGTCCATCACATCATCTAAGATCTCCTCACGATCTCTATCTATTGATGATGAGTTATCTAATCCTAGACCTTTCATAGCACGTTAGTTTGATCCAATACTTATCCATTTCAAGTCCATTAATCATAGTTCATTTATTTGAGCATGCACTAAGCGCTTAACCCATCAAGAACATAGCCTTAGCTAAGTTAATCTACAAAGGGTGCAAAACTCTACCAAAACTCACACCATACTTGTTCTTACCTGCTAAGTTATCTTAGAGCTCTTGCATGTCTTTTTTATGCATATGATCTAGCTAAAATTCAACTCAAGATCCTTCGCAAGATAATTATGACATGTCATTATCTTTTGGTCTAACATTTGAATCTTGTATCTCATCGAAGATTTTTGCCAATACAAGCTAATGCTTGCCTACTATCGAGCTTTCATCAACAATGCTCATTTTCCTTTCTTATTTGCGAGTCTTTGCCTTCTTTCGTCAACCCGAGTGCCAAGCATTAGCTAGAGCTTTTCAACACTCGCATGATTCTATAATTTGGACTTAAGGTTCTAAAACTTAACCCCTTTATTAACCAGCACTCTAAAGGGACATTATACAAATTCATTCGTATTGATACCTTATCATGCTTGACATTTTTTAGAGTAATGCTCAACCTCTATTGTTGTAAAAAAGAGGGGAAAGCTTTGAATATGTCATGGTCTTACCTTTGATATTAATCTAGTCTCTCCTTCAGTGGCAAATTTAAACAAGAACATTTTCTCCTCTATCATCATCGCTTCCCCCAATCCTTTGCCTCTCTAATTCCTTTGAGTCTATTCACTTAACACTAGCAAAGACAACCTTTTATAAAACAAAAAACAAAAAAAAGCTAACATTGCCTCCTTAACCTATGTCCCCATATATGTCCCCTCTTTCAAGATACTTATGTATGGGGACATTATGGCATGACCCTCCTCAGAGGAAGAAGGGATAAATTCTAAGCAATCAATTCCACAGCCTTCTATGACTCTAACTAAATATTGGATTTAAAACCTTAAAGGGAGGGGGCTTTTGATCACTTATATTTTATCATGTAACATCCCATTTTCATACTAAGGGTTAGAACCCTAGATTTCTGTAATTAAGAAAACAACAATGAGGGTTTAGAAAAATGCATTTCATAATCACGTATAATGTTATCATACGCATATGTGAATATTGATTTTTGCACACTCAAATGACTGTACATGCGCTCATTTGACATTTTCTGGGTATAACTGATCTATAAATGTGATTATATTTGGAATTGGGAATTGTATGTGTTAAGAATTGATTTGGAGAGTATATTTATTGAATGAGAATTTTTAGTAAAAATTTGGAAAATTTATAAAATTTAAGGATATTTTTGGACTAGGAAAAATGCCAGGTGGCAGAACAATTGATGAATAGTGGTAAAAATAAGAGTCAAATGACAGTGAAAATTTTTATGAATGATATTAAGAATTAATGATAAGTGTTATTGAAAATTGGGAGAAAATTGGGTTAAAAATTGAAGACAAATGGACTAGCTTATTAAAAAAATTAAGAAAAGACCTTAAGGGAGTGACATGTGGCAACTGACAAGTGTCACTTGCCACACCACTTGTTAAGTCACTTAAGAAAGACAATATTTTGGTCTTTCATTTGCCAAAAACGATACTTGCTTTGTTTCTCCTTATTTCTCCATCTTCTTCTTTCCTTCATCTTCTTCATGTGCTCTCACGATACCTCACTCTCACCCTCATCATGTTGTCTTCTGTTCAACCTTTCACCTTGCTTCTTCAAGATTTATTGTTTTCCCCATCTTGTTATTAAAATACCCAACTTATTCCACCTTAAAAGGGTGACAATTGTATATGTTGGAGGAGCTAGGGTTTCATGGTGATTGAAAAAGCCTTGGGTTAATCAAGTAAGTAACCTATTAATCTTTATGGCTTTGATGAATGAAACATATTTTAATGATATTTAGAGGATAATTGTTCATAAAACGAGGATGGGTATATGCTAAAACGTGGATGAAAATTTTGAATAGATTCATGTCTTGCTTTGTTGTTTTGATGGATGAGAGATTATGGAACGATAAAATGTTGGATTAAGAGAGTAAATAGTGTTTAAAGTGTGCTGGAAAAATGCTAGCTGTGACATTTTCAACTGATTAAGCATCTGTAATTTATCCATAACTTGTGTTGTAGATATCCAAATGAGATGATTTTTTATTTGGATTAAAGTAGATACATATGGCTACATTTTTTATGAAGACATTAAATTCAAATTCTGTCTTTTAGATTTTCCAATTTTGACTTGAAGTTAAGTACTAGGTGTAGGAAAAAGTGCAGAAAAATTGGATACATAATGGGTTTTTGTCCTATTTTCTTGATGAAATAATGTGAATCTCCTTGGGTGCTTTTGGAATAAAATAAAATGAGTTTAGAACTAAAGAAAGGGAGTAATGTGGTGTTTTGAAATGAGAAGAATTTTGGTGATAGTCAGAAGTGAAATGAAAGTGGAAATGAAGATGAATATGTTCAGAAAGTTGATGAAGTATGTATATATGTATATGTTCTGTTTTCAGTATTCATGATCAATCATGGACTATAATTTTTTTATAGATGATATTGAGTTGAAATGGAATTAAGAATGATTGGAAAATAATGAGTATGAAACTAGAAATGATAGATCAAGTATAAGGTGTTGAATGTAGAAAGAAAAGAGTTAGAAATCCGGAAAACTAAGAATGCAATTGGATATGTGTTGGGGAAAGTTGCATAACATTTTATGTAGAACTCGGATTGAGGTCATTTAAGTATGCTTTGAAAGAGGACTTCGAGTTCTACAACTTCTACGAAGATCACAAGAAGAGATTTTGATGTATAGAGGGGTCAAAAATTCAAATTTCTGTAAGTGACCCGTAAAGGTCCACTCAATGGACATGTATGTCCGCCTAATGGGCATTCACTGATCATTTGGTCTTAATTAAGGCTTAAATGGAGCTTGAATTGAACCTATAATGATGCTTTGATTAAGTGACTAATGTGTAATATATATGAAGTGATAATTATGGTTATAACTTACTGAATGAATTGATAATATCAAAATACCAAAGACATGAGTATAATGTGAATGAAGATGTTCATATGATAGGAGTTTTGATTCAAAGAAGTTGAGTAATATGTATTAAGTGATTAAATGTGAATGAGAATTTGGGTATTATGAGAGCGTATAATGTTAGAAAAGAAATGACAAGAAATTGGGTTATGATATTAGATTAACTAAGTGTTTTTGAGGTGTATGCCTAAGGATAAGCTAGACATCCAAAGGATAAGGATTGAATGGTGAACTTAGAATGATCATATACAATTGAAGTGTAAACCTAAGTTCAATTAGACATATATGAATTATGAAATGAGAATGAGCATAAGATGTGGATTTTGATAATATACCTAGGATTGTCATTGAGCATGCATTATACACAACACATATACATATGCATGTGATTGAGTATTCATAAAATTATGCAATTAATAATGTGTGTTCAAAATGTGTATTGCATAATGATGATACAGGATAGAACGTTCGCATCCAGACGTTTCCGGATCATGGAAGCTAATACTAATCTGGAGCATACTGTGAGTAACCTAGATGATTTCTCTCAATTATTGTTTGCTTAAATGCTGTTATGAATGATAAATGAATGCGAATTGAATTGTGTTGAATTCCGGACAGAAGGTCCGATGATTGTGAAATATAGGATGTATGTTGAAGTGTTGCTTGAATATGAATGTGAAGAACTAAATGTCTTATGATATGATTGATAGAAAATGTGAGATGCATTCCATACATGAATGCATGATCAGATAATGAGAGTTGTGACTAGAGTAGTCACCGATCAAAACTTAAAGCTCAATGTGTGAAAAGAGCCTCGAGCTCAGACAGTGATTAAGAGCCTAACGTAGCGTTTGGTTGCTGTCTTCGTGGGTGAGGACAGTGGACAAAGACATAAAAGTCCTGTCCTTTGAGGTGTTTGGTTGCTGTCCTAGGTCATTTCTGTTCTGTCCTCAGAGGACAAAGACAGAAAATTTGTGTACCTCCCAAACACAAGGTACAGAAATTTTTGTCCAAGGGACAGAAATGAGAAATGTCGAAATAACCCTCGACATTTAACTCTGAAACCTAATCACAGATTGTTCTTTGCATCTCTCTCGCATTTCTTGCCTCTAGTGAGTTCCTCTTCTTTGCCTTCCAATTTGATTTCCTTCTCTTCCATCATCTCCATTTCTATTTTGAGATAAATTCTTCAACTATTTTCTTGTTCAACATCAAGCGAACTGGGTACTTTTTTTCACACTAGTACTGTTGCTACTTCTAGTTCGTTGGTTGTCTTGTATTAAGTATGTTTGATTGATTGAAATGTAATTGTCTAACTTTTATATGATCGTTCTGAAAATGATAAGTGATGCTTCTTGTAAAATGTAAAGATGTGAATTACATGTTACGTGTATTGATGTGTTGCATGAATTGAGTGAACCATCGATGATGGTTACCTCATTGAGTTCACAAAACTCACCCAAAATTTACAATATTTTTTAAGTTCAGAAGAATTACCCCGTTAGGCGAACGAGAGTAATAACCACTGCATTCAAGCAAGAGAAAAAGGTCGGGATCAGTTTATGTCTGCATTAGTATTTTCTATTTTTGTATCGAATTGAGTCTTCTATAATTATTGTAACATGTATATTTGAATATTTCTATTTTTTTAATGGAAAGGTTTGTAAATGAGATTGATCTTGAGTGTATAAATAATAAATGTGATTTTGATGTTATTAAAAAAAGAATGGGCCCAATTTGATTGTTGATTTCTGCATACACGTGCATTATTTTTTAAAAAAAAGTAATAAGTTCGATTGTTGACTGTTCTAGCCTGCCACTCTTGCGGGGTACGTACTTGAATATCACTCAAGATGTCAGTTACATGTCTTGTGAGAGTAGGATGCTACATATCGAATTTCTTATCCTGACTTTCTTAGAGAGATTCCTCTTGAGTAGAGGAGGTGGGATAGGGACAGGGGCTAACAATTAAGATTATTAATCTCCAATATCAAGTTGAAGTTGAAACCTGCTAGCAAAGAAAATTTTAGGAGGCGGCAATTGGCTACTTAAAAAGTAGTTTCCTACAACAGTAAAAATTAGGGAGGGCGAGGGATTTAAAGATCTTAAGTTACTAAGGTACCCTTGAAAAAGCCGAGACTTCTAGTTGAAAGAAAGGTGCGCAGGTGAGAGGAACGAATATTTGGGAAGATAAGAAACATCGCCAATAAGGGATCCATTGCCAAAGTTTCAACGGTTTAGAGGGAAGTCACTCTATCCATTGCCAAAGTTTCAACGGTTTAGAGGGAAGTCACTCTTTCTCTCAGTGGCCAAACTCATCGTTTATAATGCAAGTGGATTTGATAAGTTATCAATTTTATAAATTAACATAATCAAACTAAATTATTTAAAAGATAAATTAAGATAAAATAATCTAAATAAAATTGGTTTCGTTTTAGTGGTTAGAATTAATTTAATATTTATTAAACATGGTAAAAGATATAACGACATCAAAATAATATTATATAAAAATATATACAAAAGTAAATATTTTAGTTATATTTTCTATATTTTACAAATTATTCATAAAGATAAAAATTTTAATTAAATGAGTAATTTAGTCAGAGTGCAAATACTTTTGTATTTAAAATTTCCAAACTATTGAAATAAAACTAAAAATAAATAACTCTATAATATTTGAAGATATGAGATGTGAACATTAACATTCTATAAAATGAGGATGGTTAAATAAGGATCGTACGTTTATAAAATGGAAAAATTTTATTTGAAAAATATTAATTATTTTTACAAAATATAATTTATTTAAAATTTAATAATAATAATGAAGATGGATTAATAATACTAAAAAAACACAATAACGTAAATTGGTTGATATTAGTTAGATTGATTTTGGTTCAAAAACCAAGAATTAAACAAAAATATTTGCTTTTAAAATTTTAGAAAAACCATTTGAAAATTACTACTCTTAACTTCTTCTTCTTCTTTTTTTTCTTTCGGTTAATGCTTTCGGTGACTTGCGCTCACACCAAATTGTGGGTAGGAGTCTATTAATTATTGTGTTTGTCTTACCCACCAAATGATCTTGTGACTACCAATATCGATGGCATCTACCATTTACCTGAGTTATATAAGTTATAAATTAATAATAAATTAAAATTTGATATCAGGATATAAAAAAGGGTAGCATTTTGTCCATTTAATGAACTGATTTTGCTTATAATACACTAACAATGTAAAATAATAATAAACTTTTCACAATGTAATATAATAATAAACTTCTTAATCTATCAAAAGAATGACGTGAAACTATAATTACTTTTTGGTAATTAAATTTAGAATTTATTCATCCAATACTAATTTAATAGAAGATTACTGACCATTTAAATTATAATTTAGAAACTTTTTTAACAATATTAATGATAATGGAAGGTTAAAATTCCTCTCATTTCATTAATTTAATATTGAGCACTAATAGCTGAAAATTTACATTTTTATGATTGAAACTTACATCTTATTTGATGGCTATCAAGTTCAAATATCATAATATATATCTTAAGGTTAATTATAAGAAAACCTAAAGTTTCATCAATTTTTTAATTATAGCCCGAACTTTAAAAAGTAGTAATAAAATACTCAAACTTTCAATTTTTCAATTCTAGCCTAAATTTCAAAAAGTGACAATAAAATGCTCAAATTTTCTTTTTTTTTAATTCTAGCCCGACAATATCTGTTGTTCTCCCAACGACCTCAGCTCTTTGTTTTCTGTTTCTTCTTCTGACGCTATAAACTACTCTCATATTACAACATACTGCACCAATAAGCTTTTTGTTTTTAGTTCATTCTCCTGTTGCTCTTAGTGCCTGTTTGGTTCAGCTTTTAGAGGGTAAAAAGACACTTTTTTCACCACAAAAGCTATTTTTAAGAAAAATGAGTGTTTGACTTTAAAATTTAAAATCACTTTTTAAATAAAAATAACTTTTTTAAAAGCTAAAATACAGTTTTTTAAGAAGCTCAAATTTGGAGCTTTTAAAAAAAGCCTCTCATTTTGGCTTTTTCGGGTAGACTTTACATTATAAACTTCTGTCGTTTACGTTTATAACATCCCACGTTTGGATAGTCAAAGCAAAATTCCTCTAATATGGTGTCCTTGTCTTGTCTTTTGAGCTTGATTTGGTGATTACCATGATGGAAAATGGTTTCTTCTCTCCTCGAAGTGAGGCCTTCCCTGCCGGTCTCTGTGTTCTTGTCGTCAATGATGACCCCACATGGTTAAAAATCCTCGAAAAGATGCTCAGAAAATGCTCTTATGAAGGTTCAACTTTTACTACTGTTTCTATTATCTCTTTCGTCCCTACTCTGTTAAAGTTGCTTCCTTCGCCACATGCTTACGAACCATTTTCATTCCCTTGTTTTTTATCTAGCCTAACATGGGTCAGGTTGAGTTTTTGTTTGAATTTGGAGTTTTGTCGTATTGGTTCTTAGGTGGCTCACTGCTTGATAAATAATTGCATTTAGTTTATACTCCCCCCTTTTACAGCATTAAGCTTCCGACATTTCTTTTTGAAATTTATTAATTTTTTGTTTTCCAGTGACCACTTATGGTTTAGCATGAGATGCTCTGACCATGCTGCAAGAGAGGAAAGATGGATATGTCATCGTAATCAGTGATGTCAACATGCCAGACATGGATGGTTTCAAACTTCTAGAGCATGTTGGATTGGAAATGGATCTTCCTATCATTAGTTAGTGCTTTACCATTTTTCTTGATAATAGTCTAAATACCTCGCCCACCCCATTTAGAAAAATTAGATCTTTTTCATTCTTTCTTGCTCTCCTCTCATCAACTTTGCCTCTAATCCCATTGATTTTTGGCACTATGGTGATGTCTGTTGATGGAGAAACAAGCAGGGTGATGAAAGGTGTTCAACATAGAGCATGTGACTATCTTCTCAAGCCTATACGAATGAAAGAACTATGGAATATATGGCAACATGTGTTTAGAAAGAAGATACCTGAATCAAGAGATATTGAAAGTTTTGAAGGGATTCAAATGAGTAGAAATGGATCTGATATGTTCGATGATGGGCATTTACTTTGTGGAGAAGATGTGATCTCGCAGAGGAAAAGAAAAGATGCTGAAAAAAAGCATAATGACAAAGAGTTTGTAGATAATAATTATGCAAAGAAAGCTAGAGTCATTTGGTCGATGGACCTTCACTAGAAATTTGTCAAAGCTGTGGATCAGATAGGATTTGACAGTAAGTATCACTTCAGTCTTTCGTTTCAACTGGTGTGTTGATCATGTTCAGGAACAACAATTCTTCATAGTTAATGAAAATTTGTTAAACATGTGTCATTTATATGGCTCCTAGTGATATGACTCACCAAGCGTTTTGTGATGTCTCTTTGATAGAGGTTGGTCAAATGAAAATACTTGACTTGATGAATGTGTCATGGTTGACGAGAGAAAACATTGCTAGCCACTTACAGGTAACTGTTAAACAGATAAGATAAAATAATATGGAATTGTCAGCTCCTTGTGTCATAAACTGACAAACAATTCTGTTGAGCCTTTTATTTTTATGTTAATAAATACAAGTGTTTTTTTATTTTTATGTTGTTAAACAGTATATTGTACGAAGTTCATTTAAACAAGTTTTTTTAATTGACAGCCAAACAGTCAACTGACTTCTTGAAAAAGCTCTTCTCAGAAAAGCTCTACTAATAAAAGCTCTACTGACAAAAACTCTACTAATATAAGCTCATCCAAACAGGCACTCAGTGTCAGAGCGTTGAAGCTACATAATCTAAAAATCGAAGGGTAAGGGTGTCGAGAAAATAAACTAAAAACGAAGGAAAAAACTGAAATCAAAGCCTAAGGTCATTAAGGTTACGTAATCTGATTTAGATCATTTTTAAACAACGATGTCGTTTTAATTATATGATTAAACGACGTTATTTCACTAATCTTTATTTGATCCGTTAATTTTAGCTTACGTGTATTAATAGTTAAGGTTTCTGAAATATGTGGTAAGTCACTTCAACAAACTTAACAGAAGCGCTAACATCGGATTAGAATTAAAAAAAATTGAAAGTTCGAGTATTTTATCGCTACTTTTTAAATTTTCAGTTATAATTGAAAAATTGACGAAAGTTTAGGCTTTTTTTGGTAATTAACCCTATATCTTACATGCAAGACTATTTTTAGCCCAAGATAAAGTACAAAGAATAGGACCAATAAATCAACAATATGCAAATATGTATTATCTATTAAAAACAAAATATTCAATTCTTTAATTTTTTTCAATTAAAATGCTCCTTATTTTATTATCAAGATTATCTTAATTTCTAGGGTCATAAATATTCAATATAGAAATTGGTTGCTCGTTATTTGTAAATTTTCGAAATTGGATAGAGTTAATGCATGTTTATACTTCCTCAAATTGCTAACATTATTATGAATATAAATCTTATTACTTAAATTTTCATTAGGTTGTTTAAAATTATCTTTACACAATTTCTTATAATTCTTACCAGAAGAGCTACTTTTTTAACAACTTTATCGATATATCCTTTTTAGGATTTTAACTATTATCTTCATTTTCTTTTTTCTCTGTTTTTCTTCTCAACAAATACTTTTCAGGTAACATCATATAAAATAGTTATAACATAATTGAACTAGTAAAAAGAACAAAAACATATGTATGGAATTAGAAGAAGCAGGAAGGCACATCAGAATAACAATAACTTGACCATTTATCAAAAAGATATATCAATGATTTTATACATCTACAACAAAGAGCCTAATGTAATATCTTATATTAAAAATGAAAAACAAAAAGTAAACTTTTATGGTAAAAACTATCATTCTCGAAATTTATTTTTGAATTTTATAGTAATTCTGAAACATCAATAATTAACTGTGATCCACTTTTCATCAAAGAGAAAGGAATTAGCCACAATATCCATATTATAGAAATATTGAAACTAGATTTCGTCAATAATTTACAAAATTAAATTTATACATACTGTTAGAATATATTTTATATATATTCTTTATTTGGTTTTGGCATTTTGAATTGGACATATAAGAAAATTAACATTATTATATGGATTGAAGATTGCACCTACGGTAATAATTAAAAAGGTGTGTGTTGCTACATATCCTTATCACTAAAGAAGTCTATCTCAAATGTGCATCCTATTTTTAGTAGATTCTTTGAAATCTGTCAAGATACGTGAATATCTTCTTATGGTCGATGAAGTTTATCAATACACGCATGTTAAGAATCGTAGTTGATGTGGAATTATAGCTTAAATGGTGCGGCAACTGAAGACAGCGTAGGTGTTACTGAAGCGGTGTGTTGAGTATTTTTGTGGGTGTCATTTTCTTTTGGGTGTGGTTGCGCAGTCATCTGAAGTGAGGGTGTGTGATAATTGATTTTCTGCTGTGCTTGTGGTGTTTTGCGTGGGCTGGCACAAATTGGTTGGAAAACTCTTGAATGGGTTGCACATGCAAAGTTCGTTCTCTTTTGGTGACTATTGGTTGTTGTTGCACCTGGAGTGGTGAAGCTTTGGTGTGCAGCAAACACATGCATGCAGTGATCCATACGTGCAGTGAGGGTGTGCGATTGTAGTGTTAATTGTTGAAGTGTGTATTTTTCTGGTTTGGCAGCAACACTAGTCCTCTTCGTTTTTGAGTGGTGTGGTCTGCTCATTTTGGTGGTTTGTTCTGATTGAGTGTTGTCCGCGCTTTTGGGTGTTGGAATTTTCTGTCGTGGAGTCCAGTGGATGATGGTCGTGACATTTAGAGGAGAAAAATTCATAGGGAAGTTTTGTTAGTCTCAAGTAGTTTGTTATTTTATTTTTTATTGATTAAATATTTGAGATATTTTTACTTGTTATTACTTTGAGTAAAAGTAGGTAGAAAAATCCTCTGACGAGGTTAGCACGAATCGGTTGTGTTATCGGGTGTGAAAGTCTTTCACAGGTAGTTAAGTTGTGAGATAGTTGCAGAGATTAAGATGTGCTGTGTTAAATCAATTCTATGTAATTCTATTGGACTTCCGTGAAAGTGATTAGGCTAGGTGAAAGCCCCGCAGACGTAGGCCGAGTGTGCCGAACTACGTTACCAAATTTCAACGTTTCTTTTATTACGGTTCAGCCTGTTTTTATTTTATTAGTGGCAAAGAAGTTTGTGGCATGTTTGTAAATTAATTAACCCTTTCGATTTTTCACATACAAAATCAGTAAACTCATTAATTAAAAATGCTAATTATGATTTAATAAATGAAAAGAGATAAATGACAGCTGAAGAAGGAAATAAAGGATAAAAAGTATCAACTATGATATATGCGAAATGAAAGAGATAAAAAGTATCTAAATATTTTTCAATTTGAATTGAAATTATACATAGAATTGCAATCAACAAATATCATATATAATCAAATTGAAAAATTTTAATTTATCCAGATAAACTACAATTTAAATAGGAAATGAAGAAAGATAAATTATATCTAAAATTTAATATGATTTTCAATACAAAAATAGACTGAAGTATGAACTATAATTTGAACGGTCAATAATCTTTTTTATATAAGTTTGATGGACACACGTCTCTTACAGCAATTTGGATTATCTCCATTGCACGTGTTGAAATCGCAACGGTGGCTTTTGTTTTTATGACACTTAGTACTTGAGTTGCCGATTTTCAGTTTTTCACACACATCTGAAAGCACAAAATGGGAGTGGAGAAGCAGCTTATTCGCCCTGGAACTGGTCCGAAGCCCGCTGCCGGCCAGACCGTCACCGTTCACTGCACAGGATACGGTCAATCTTCCTTTAAGATCTAAACTTTCACCTTTTTATCGCTACCCATTTTTTCAGTTATTTCTTATTTAAGAGAATTTGAGAGAAATGATTCATGCCCGAGCTCTTCACAACTTGTAGATGATGAATTTTAATAGTAGCTTCTGACTAGTTTGAATTCCCTTTTCCTTGATTTGGATTTTTTGTTCGTTGGTGAGAGAAGCTTTGGAGACCCGAAGCTTAGGATTTCTAGTGGTTCGTAAAAGATTGATCGATTGATTGAATTGTTTGACAGGTAGGGGAGAGATTTAGTGTTTTTGAGTGGGCGTTATTGGTGAAAATGCATTTTTTTAATGACTGCGTGTGCAATGGCTGAAGAATTTGGAACTTTGGAGGACAGTGTGATATGTAATTCTGAGGGTTTTCTTAGATAGAATGATGATTATTTTTTTCTTGTCTTCAGGGAAAAATGGTGATTTGGCTCAGAAGTTCTGGAGGTGATGATTATGATAGTTAAATATTTCGCTGTTTTGTTGATTCTCAGGTTGAGAAATATATTCCTGTCTTGATGGGTTTTACTTAAAATGTTGTACTTCCGGTTGATCTTATTTCAGCACGAAGGATCCTGGACAGAAGCCATTCACTTTTAAAATTGGCCAAGGAAATGTTATAAAAGGTAAAACCTTATACCACAGGGTTCTTTTTTGGGCACGGTAATCTAATAATCCCTTAGTTTTATCCAGGCAAGAAAATTTTTTTCTTGTTGATGCAGTATTGATGATTTATGTCACAACTTTGATTCATGTATCTCTGCATCACATTTGAATTAGCAGGTTCTAAAACTTTTACTCTTGACATCGGAAAGAGAATATCTTTTGAACATTTTATGGGGATTGAACCCAAAATGTAATTGATTTAGATATACTCTTACCTTGATAAACCATAGCCGGGTTAGCCCATTGTTCCTTACCAATTCAGTTATTTGTGGATTTAACAGGACTTGTGAAGGAATCTCTATTTTTGTTGTGCTTTCTAATAGTGGCATTGGATTGGGTAGCCAAGCGTATGTTACTTTTCTTATAATTGAAGAACTTATTTTTAATATTTTCAGGATGGGATGAAGGTGTTCTGGGAATGCAAGTGGGAGAAGCTGCTCGCCTACGGGTACTGCTATTTGTTTTTAGTTAGTTTGTTGCCATTCTTAGAAATCCCTAAATTGCATTTGCTTCAATAGGAATTTTCCTTTTAATGAGTTGTAACTTCTCTTCGTAAGTTCAACAAGCATTATAAGAGGATTTTGGAGAGTTTTATCTTTTACCTTCTCTTTCCTTTGTTTTTCTTTTCCAATTTACCTATTGTTATTCAATTAGATTGCCTTTAGTTTCTTGGGCTTTTATTTCAAGTGGCTAGAGAAATTGTCTTCACCAATCAAACACCTTGTTTATTGGAGATTATGTGGTTCTTTTTATTTCATTCTTGACGTCTTTGTTAGATCAATATGAAAATCAAAAAACAAAAAGACTATTCTTTTTTTGTTTGGCAACCAGTTTATATCTCTCATATTGCTACATTCCCATTTTTTTCTCGTTTTGTCCACCCTTTGAAGCCCTCGTTTGTCAAAAGCATTAACTTGACAAGTCAAAATTTTCTTGAGCTTTAAGTACCAACGTTTCTATATGAACCTGATATTTCCATTTTATTTTATCAATCCCTTGTTTCACTTTTTCTTCTTTCTCTTTTTTGGTCTAATACTGGCAAAATAAAACAATTAGTTCTTTCTCAGCTAGTCAAGTTTATATTTGGCAGACATTAGATAAATGGGTGTTTAACTGTGATTACACAACTGCCAGAATAAGTATAGAGACTTCGTTTTGTTTCAACAGTGTATTGAAACTACTATAGGCTTTGAGAATTTACGCGGTAGGCTTGTAAAAGCTGTAGCTCATGTCTTTGCGGGCAGCAGAAATATGTTTACTTAATTACATTGTCTTGAAATCTCCAAGGTCATTCTGATGATCATATGCATATAAATACTGAAGATCTTGTTGATTTGAATTGCAGTGCTCTCCAGATTATGCATATGGACCCAGTGGTTTTCCAACATGGGGAATACAACCTAATTCTGTTCTGGATTTCGAGATTGAAGTCTTAAGTGTTGAGTGACTGCCTGCCTTGTAACTCTCAACACCCCAGAGAACCATGAACTAATAATTTTGCGATTGTCATGGACTTGTATGAATGATATCTGGGTTCTTGGTGGCATCTATGCATACTATTACTTAGGGAAGCCATTTACTTTTGTTCAGTGGCATGTTTTATCGATCAGTGTTTGTACTCGTACATGATGTCTATGTAGGCTTTGTGCTGGCTGCGCTCATATGAAAAATTCTACAATTCTCGTCTAGGGGTGCAAAACATTCCTTTTACTTTTCCGGTTACTTGGAACACTGGCCATTGCACTTTTCTGCCCAAGGTCATAAACTTGCACTGCCAAAAGGAAGGCCGGATGCCTGACATGACGTTGCCTTAGCTTTCTTCACATATCTAGATTGGAAAATGTTACTGAGTATTTGCAGTGCAGGGTACTGAGTAATGTGAGGACTCGCGCTGTAGTCGATACTTGGGAAAGATTCTTTAGTGCTAGTTTTAAGTCATATTTACTAGGTGGAACACTTTTGACTGGCTCAAAGCCTCAGGCTAATGGTAATATCTCCCTTCTTTCCAACTAGAAGGGTGTTATATATGCGCTTAGTCATATGAATTTCGAAACAAGAGGAAGTAGGGATGGCATTTTGGGTTCGGGTTCAGGGATCCTTGCAGGAATTCTCCATTCGAGGCAGAGATTGGGAAAAAAATTACCTCATTGAATCGGGGATGGGGCAAATATAATTTTTGAGACAAAGTTGGGGTTGGAGACGGGTTGAATAATCCCTACCTGTGGGGGTCCTCGTCCCCAATAAATTTAAAAATATATTATATATTTTTAATTTTATACTCGTTATTTACTTTTTACTCTTTAAGGTGCAGGGTGAGGATTCGGGTTTCTGCGGAGATTATCCCCATTTCGGGGATCGGGGATAGGGAGTGGGAGTGAGGGTGCCAGGTGGGGACGGGGCGGGGACAAAAATATCCCCACTTTGAGAATCGGGGACAGGGAGTAGGGGTGGGAGTTTCCGGTGGGGACAGGGTGGGGAAAGTAATCTCCGCCCCTGCCCCATCTCGTTGCCATCCCTAAGAGGAAGTAGTTGGCCTGTAGAGGGGCTTTAGGTGTCATCATCTCGAATCTTTTGTTTTGTTAATGTGTTTCATTCTTGTACTATTTAATTTTGTCTACATATTTGTGTAGATTTTATATAAATGTGCAGATAAAACTTAATAAAATAGGATAAGAATTGGTTAGTAAAAATAGACTATATGTTCTCAAGATGATCGTGGTAGCTTTGCAACTTCCTGCGAATGGTCAATTCACGGAAAATGATACTGGAAAACGGTTTGGCCTCAATTGATATTAAAAGGATAAGCTTAATGAACATGACGGTGGAGCCATTGTACGAGTGCATGCTGTTTTGTGCCGTGAAGAAAGCCAGAGCTTAAGGACCGTCAACTGTGAAAGGCTTTATTTCGATGGTTTCAGGTTAAAACAAAACTAATCTGCCGTAGTCTTGTTACTATTCTTTCCACAAATACGTCTTTTTCTTTTTTTTCTTTGGGCCATTATATTCTCTAATATATATTGCAAATCTTTTTAAATTAGCAATGTTTTGAAAATCAAGTTAGACATCGAACTGATCAAAGAAAATGTTTAAAATTTAAAGGTTTAACTAATATTAGACCGTTATAAAATTAATATATAATAAATAAAAAGTAAAATTATAAAAATAAGTAAAAATATGTTATAAAATAAAATACTTTATTAAAAAAATACAGCAATAATATCTATTAATATATAATAAACTAATACTAAATATAACAATTTAAACTATGATTGAATAAACATAAAATTTAAAATAATAACAAAAATAAAATTTGATTTTTATATTATCATTTATTTAAAGATGAATAATATTTAAAGAAAGTCAATTGAAAGTACTTTAACTTTATTATAATTTCTTTTTAAATATCTAAACATATTTTTGATAGTTTGAATATTATTTTAACATATTCTTAAATTACCTTAAGCAAATTACTCATATATACTAATCAATAATTTAATTTATTAAACACATTAATGATAAAAAATAATATTTAGTTTTTAACAATAATAATTTAAAAATTTTCAATTAAAGTATAAATAACCTAAATTTTGACAAATATAATTTATTAGTAAGATTAAATATATTTAGTATTTTTAAGGATAAAAGCTATTCAATTTTTAAGAATAATAATTTTTAAAAAGTTTTAATTAAAATATAAAGAGATAAATAAAAATATAAATTTTAAAAATATAATTTAATGGTTAGAATGTATTGGTGAATGAATTGAAAAGAAAAAAATAATTCATTCAAAAATCAAAAGATTTCTAAAATATCAACTTTTGTACAATTTGCGTTAATGATTTAACTAATGTTTCCAAAGCTTTCTTAGCTATCCAATTTAATTTTTATTTATTACAATCGAGGGATAAAAACACGTTGGGAATATGGGAAATAGAGAATATGGAACTGAAGATTTGAGGTGTGCAAGGAGAAGGACGTGTGAAGCGAGTGAAGATCATCTGTTTCTTCTATCCAAGACCAACCTTGTTTTGTTGCTATCTGACAACAAGTTTTGGTGGACCTATTGAAATTTGTGGCCATATTGGGATGGCATATGAATTAGGGATGCCAATTTTAGCCTGATTTGACTTAGCCCGTTTTTAGTCTAGGTTGGTCAAGTCACGGGTTCGGCCTGTGATTTGCCAACTTGTTCGAAAATAATGTCGTTTTGATATTTAAAAAATAATAATTTAATGAACAGGTCGAGCCAGGCTAGCCTACCCATGGGGCCTTAGCTTATGGGTGAGCTGAGCCACAAGTCAGGCCTATGGCCCGTGATAACACTTTCAACCCGGCTCAATCCAACCTATTGTTATCCCGTTATATGGTTGGTCTTGGATAAAAGGAAAAGAAGAATTGGTCCTGTGTGAAGCTAGGCCTACATGCTCGAGATGACTGACAAGGATTGGTGTGCAGTGAAACTAGGCCCACATGTCCTGGATGACCGACAGAATAGACTGACAAATCCTCACTTTATTAGTTAGTCATTGACTTTGTAATAAAATTAGGCGATTTTTTGTTAAAACTAGTCATTTGTTAATTAATCAGGCCATTTTTTCTCGTATAAATTATAAATAAAATTGGAATAGAAATCAAGTTGATTCATATTTATTCTCGTCAATTCGGTCGGACTTTAAAATCATTGAAAATTAATTCTATTTTTCTAATTCTTAATTAATAAGAATAGTAAAACAATTGAAATTTCGTGAATTTGACTTTAAACATATTTTAGATATTAATTAATATTTATTTCAAAGTTATTAAACATCTTCACAATTTTCAAGTCTCAATTTTAATATTCATATATATAATATTCAAACAAATATATTTGTTTCTATCCATGATTCCATATTATATATATTTATATATATAATCAATATTAATATCTTGATTTATCCTAATGTATTTACATTTCTTCATTTTGTATGCCTACACAATATGCACTAATAGGCATATGTTTATTTTATATAAAAGAATATATCAATGTTCAAAAGTATAAAAGTAAATCTTGTTATAGAAATAAGCATGTATAGTACATTACGATAAAGTCAATCATCATTTCATTATAAATTAACAGATGTTAACAAAATTAAGTATGATATAAAAATATAATTAATATGCGTTCACAAAAAATTATTATATTTATTTCAAGATACTTGTAGTTATTCTTCAAAATTTATAAGAGAACTAGAAAATATTAATATTTTATTATAACAAGCAAAACATCACAAAAATCTAAAAAATTAATATCCATTTTTTAAAAATGAATTGATTTTAAATACTACATTCCCACATTTTAAAGATTATTATAGTTATTATCTATTTTTATACACCATGAAAAGTGTATTAAACATTTTTACAAAATAATGCTTTAAAACTTAAGTAGTTCTCAAAATTATACATTATAATTAGAGATGGCAATTGAATTCTTGCCTCGAATCGAGCTCAGGGTTAGGCTACTGAGGATGGCCAAGCTCGAGGCCTAACTCTTATAAGTAAAATAACACCATTTTACTAAAAACGATGTGATTTTTGTTGTTTTAAAATTTAAAAATATTTTGCATCTTACTAAATCATGCTAGAGCTCAGGTTAGCTACCTCTGACCCGATCGAGCCTTGGGCAGGGCTTGGGCCCCAGTAGCCCCTGCCCGAGCCATTGTCATCCCTAATTGTAATAAGTACAGATATAATTTTTTTTCATTTTTTTCATTTTTCTTATACTTATAAATACCACATGTATTTCTATTTTATATATAAAAAAGTGAAAATTTTTATATTATTTTATAATATTGTGTATCAAATCTATTGTTGAATAATTATTGATGTTTTTAAATTTTATTAATAGTATAATATCAAAAAAATAATTGATATTGATTTAATTTCTTATAATTTTATTGGAGTGTTAAAAGAGAAATTAATAAGAAAATTGAAATAAATTAGTTAGAACTCACAACTTATCAAGCATTTTGAAAAGAAACAAAGAAAAAATTTTGAGAAGACGAAGGGTCTAACCTCTCTCTAGAAAATTCATTATCTGATTTCTTCTCTCCTTTAGAAATAAGATTTCCCTTCCAGCTATAGGAACATCCCTTAACATTTCAAGTAAGGGATTTGTACTATGTCTAATGGTTCTTAACTCATCCTTCCTCGCTCTTAGCCTCCCTGATTTATAGTCGAAGGATACTAACTCTTCTTCCCGACTCTTACCTCACTCCTTTACCTTCTAACCTCCCCATGCATACACCCATTTTTGCACATAACCTCCCTGCAATCAGCTGCTTATAATATTTAAATCATGTCTTTAACTTTAGTTATTTGTCATCCCCAGATCTTTGATGTCTAAGCTCCTCCTGCTTTTTACTCAGCAACTTTTGTTCCACCTTTTCCCCTCTAAGCTCGTCCTGCTTTTTACTCAGCAACTTTTGTTCCACCTTTTCCCCTCTAAGTTCCTCCTGCTTTTTACTCAGCAACTTTCGTTCCACCTTTTCCCCCAAGCCTAACCTCCCAGACAATGTTGTCCCCTCTAATAACTAGACCTACTCATTCACTACTCACTAGGTTATCACTAGCTTACCTTCTTTATCCCTTAATCAAACTATCTCTCCTTCTATCAATATTTTACAAAAGGCTTGGAAACATGTGGTGAGTGATGGTGATCTGCTGGCCAAACTTAATCTCATCCCTATAGTCTTCAACAACCCCTCTTCACTCATATTACCACCTATTAAGATGCTCCAAGTAGGAGCAGCCAAATGGAGCACAACTTTGGCTGGATTTTTCATAGATAAGTGTCCTCTTTTACCCTTTATCAAAGCCTAGACAGAAGCATTATGGTCTAAATTTGGATTGGATCAAGCCATAGTCACAAAAGAAGATTAATTTATGTTTAAATTTAGAGATAATATAGGTATATCACAATTCATGGACCAAGGCCCTTAGCATTGAAGTGATACGCCTTTGTTTCTAAGAAAATGGAGAATATGAATGACCCTAGACAATGCCTCTCTTAAAACTATTCTACTATGGATATTTTTTTACAATATCCCACTAGAATATTAGACAACAATGTGATTAAGTTATTTAGCTAGTGCAATTGGAAAACTGCTACGATTAGACAAACAAACTACAATATAAAGAGGGTAAGATTTGCAAAAATATGTGTGGAAGTAGACAAAACTTGTAACTTCCTAACCTACTTAAGATTATCAACCTAAGTGAGGATGGAGAGCTTTGATCAATAAATATTCTACTTTCTTACCCTTGGAAACCATATCAACGACTTTAATACAAAATATGGATGATAAAACTAAAATGTGGTGAAGAAACTTGATAGATGATTCATGAACATATAATGGATGACAAATCGTCCAATACCTTAAGAATCTTTAACCCACCAGGCTCAGATTAGTCATCTCTTAAAAGTAGAATGGTCCCCTATGTCAAGCAACTGAGAATCCCATTTAGATTTTTTAACTTCCTCACTAAGCTAGATGGATATGAGAATGTGATTGAAAGGGGACTAGATCATCCAATTGAAGGATAGATGGCTTATAAACTAAGCTTCAGACTGAGGAGGATCAAGGAAGAATTAAAGAAACTTCACAAACAACACTTAAAAAATGACTTGTCCAAAGAGATAGAGAGAACTAGAAGAGAATTAATGTAAGCCAAAAATGTAATATATGCAGATCCCTTGAATAGAGGATTGCAATAGGAGGACATAATTAAGCTCAAATCTTACCTTACTACTTTAGATGCCTACAATTTGCTCCAAAAACAAAAAGAAGAATATTCTGGTTCAAACAAGGGAATTCCAATATAGCCTACTTCTGTAGATCTATCATAGGTAAAATATACATTAATAAGATATCAGGCATTCTATGCCTGGATTCCAATTCTAATCCGTATTTTTAATGAGATCAATTAAAGATCTGAGTCTTAAATCACTTCAAATCCTTGCTTAGAATCGAGTCAAACATGACAAGTATACCCTCACTACTTTTAGAATTCATCTCCCTCTTTCTCAACCAAACCCATATTCAATCTCTATGCAAACCTATTACCACTTAGGATATTAATAATTCTCTCTTTAATCTAAATCCACAAAAAGCCTTAGGACCTAACGATTTTAATGCCTTTTTCTTTCAAAATTCCTAGAACATGAAACCATATTTGTAAATCTATTTAAGAATTTTTTTCACTTAAACTCACTCCTCAATGATTTAAACAAAACCTTTCTCTATTTAACTCCTAAAATTCCTAACCTCACCTCCTTTTACGATTTCATACTTATATTTTATTGCAATTTCATATACAAAATTATTCTAAAATTTTGGCCTTAAGATTGAAGCTACTTATGAATTTGCTAAAACAATTTTCTCATTGTACTTATATTGTAAGTCACAACATTAGAGATAATATCTTGATTGCTTGGGAAAATTTAAAGGAATATCACTCCAAAAATTCCATCAAAAGTTGTTGAATGAAGATTGACATCTCAAAGGCCTTTAAAACTCTCAATTGGAGGTTTATTCTACACACATTACAGGCTTTTGGTTTCCTTTCGATTTCCACTAATTAGGTACATCAATTCATATCCACAGTATTTTATAGTGTACTCATTAATGGAAAGGCGACTCACTTATTTAAGGGGTTTAAATTTATCAGACAAGGAGATCCACTATCCTTTTATATATTTGCTCTTGCCATAGAGGTCCTCACAAGAATGATCTCTCATAACCTCTCGCTAGGAAGACCCTTAAGATATCTTTATAAATGCAAGATAATCAAGCACTTTAACTTATCATTTACAGGCGACCTACTATTTCTAAGTCTGACTGATAAGGAATCAATGCAAATTCTATTTGAGTTCTTGCAAAAGTTTTATGAAATGTCAAGCCTCCTTATGTATACAAGAGCTAAATTTTCATCTTATTGCTACCAAAATTCTTAAAACAAGGCTTAGAACAAATCTTAGGGCTTCAATTGTGTAAAACAACATTCAAATATCCGATATTACCTATCTTCTCAAGCAAGCTAGCCAATGATGACTGCGAACCCATATTTGATGAATTTTAAAAATAACTAGTATTTAGTTAAATAAACGCTTCTACTATTCAAGGAGAATTCAATTGATAAATTTAGTGCTCAATAGTAAACACATCTACTAGAGTTCTCATATGGCCTTGCCTATGAAAATATAAAAGGATATAAAATGGGAATAAGGAAATTCCTAATAAAAAATTCCTATGGAGCAGATCAAGAAACAATAAGGGGACCCCCGAAGTTAAGTGGAAAGACATATTCCTTTCCAGGTCTCAAGGGAGACTTGGAATCAAATCAATTAGTCTCCACTAAGGCACTAATGGTAAAAATAATTTGGAGTCTATTTAATAATAAAGAAGCACTTTGGATGAAATGGATGCACGAGGAGTACATCAAAGACTTGATATTTTGGTCCTTAAAAGCCAAAGTTAACTCATTTAATGCTATAAAATTCCTCTTGAATATGAGGAAGACAGTAGGTAAAGAGCCAAAATACATAATAGGCAATGGTCAAATAATGAGTTTTTGGTGCGATAATTAGTCAGAGGCTAGTCCTTTATACCTACATCATTCATTTCACTCTCTCTAACATTTTCTCCCGTTTAATGCTCAGATCAAAGCTATAATCATTGGCAAACAATGGACTAGCTTGCCTAGGGTAATGAGATAGCTTATTGCACTCCTTCTTAACTATTCTCCCATCCCTTCCAAGACAAAGTGATTTGGCCCAAAGGTATAACTAAGCAATTCACAACATACGAGGATGTTGTCCTAATTTGGCCTTATTAATCAAGAAATGAAATAGTATAAATTTGTACAATTCAGTAACCTTATACCTAAATTCTTCTTTATTATGAGGATGACATTAAAGAACAAGCTCATGACTATAGACATGATCACATGGACTGCCTTTTCACTTTACAGTCTCTGTCAAACACATCCAAAAACTAGGAATCAGATATTATTCACATATCCCTATTTACCGAGAACATGAAGGAGCACTAGGGCTAGGTGCATCTTATCACACATGCCATAGTTAATAGAAGGCATAATTGACTAGGATGTAGGGATACAATCCTCAAAAAGAAGGGATAACCAAAATTTTAAAATGTATCTAAGTGGGGTGATCTATGAAATATGGAAATAAAGGAACCAAAGGCAAATCCTTGAGTCCAAATAAGAAGCATTCCTTGACTCCAAATAAGAAACATAAGTTTTAAACAAATACATTTTCAACAATTGAGGGAATTAATATTGCTAGAGACATATGCATCAAGACAAAAACACAACAATCCAGGAAAACCAGTGCCTTTAATTAGAAAATAATACATGAGGTTGTAGATATCAATTCTATAGCGAATAGCAAAATTGGAATACCAAATTATATAGAGAGCATTAGATGGGTGAGAACAAAATTATAATAAAAAACATATAGAGCTTGAATTATCAGGTTATATGCATCACCAACTTCGCTAGACATACAACTTCCCATCAACTAGTAGAAATGCAATTCATCTAATTCTACGAGAAAAAGGCTAATTCAGTAATACCTAACAAGAAAAAAACTTTAGATTGTTGAAGGAATATACAGTGATTAGGATATTGCCTAAATAAGAATTCAATTTAAAATATTATGGAGGATAAGGAAGTAGCGAAAAGGAACATAACTAATCAACCATATCAAGAATCAAATGGAAATAGGATGATAGGTCAAAGGAACCAACGCCCCTGAAACCTACATTGAGTAACATTTAAGGACAATGATCACGAGAATTCAGGAGAGGTTAGAGATTGAAGACTAGGATGTGATTTCTTGATTTGGGTACTATACAAGGATAAATATAATTTGTTAAATTGGATAAATATACAAGGATAAATATAATCTGTTAGACTGGGGTAAACATATAAGTTTGTTAGAGCTTTTTTTAAATATAGTTCTATCCAAAGTGTAATTTTACATCTATATATTGCCTCCATATGAAAGAAGAATGTACTACAATTTTTATTTACCCTAAAAAGCCATTATTTTACATAGTATCAGAGTAGTATCAAATTTCTAGTTTGTTTTTGAAGAGCATGTTCTTTATCTTCTTAAAATTAAAAAAAAAACATAACGTCACATGAACCAAGAGAGCTCTATCTAAAACAATGTAACGTCAAAGTATATTGTTACTTAAACTTTAAGCGTATCTTGTATCACATAAACTCAAACTAGAAACTAGCAAACACGGCTATCACCACTACCTGTTTAAGGTGTTCTAGTCACTATCCAATCTACCACAGACACCGTTTGTTCATCTATCAATTGACAATCAAGCAACTTCACGCTGTCAACTTCTCCAGTCGCATCAACAAAACAGCCAAATAGTGACTACCATGTAACTTCATACTGTCAATTTCTCTAGTTGAGCAACATAATAACCAAGTAGTGGCAACCACTGTTTGCTTGTATTTGCATTTTCTTTCCCATAAAGCTCCAGCGTCCCACTTCATTTCACAACATTAATGTATCAACACTCTTTCAAACCAACGTAATGTGTGTCAACGACCAGACCTTCTTCACAGCCGTACTAAAATACACAAATTTCTCTCCACTAACATTGCAATAGTCCCGCACCCACCATCATTACACTATACCAACATGCATCTCAACCCCTTATTGTTACCCCTCGTATTATATAACCACCAAAGCCTTTAAAACCTATACTTAAAAAAACCAAATGGACTTTAGGGGACCTCTTTTCTTAACAACAACAAATAACCCACCGACACAACCAATTATCATCCAATAAGACCATTATGCTTTTCTATCAAGTTTATAAAACCAATAACTCATTATGGTCTCAACTTATAAAGATGTGAATACGAGCACGAAATAAGGCTGGATTTCTCACCAGGGTAATAGAAAAACATGCACTTGAAGGCCAAAATTTTAATACAAAGATTATTAAAATCAAAGAATGAAAAGTTCACATATTGATTCAAGGATTCTATCGCTGATGCAACGATTTATTCATCTTCCTACTGCCTGAGAAATATGTGAGGCAATGTCAAAAACTTTCTATGATGGATATAATGAAACTCATCTCTTTGAATTAAATCAAAAATTGTTTTCAACTAGACAAAATAGTAGACCATTGGCAACATACTACAATGAAATTATGGTTGTTTTTCAAGAAATTGATCATAGGTCAACTTCTCAAGAAGGGACTATTGAAGGAATAGTCTAATTACATTCAACAAAGGCTAGGCTTCGACTTCATATTTCACTAAGTGGACTTAACTTTAAATTTGATCAGGTTCGGGGAGAGGTATTATGTAAAGATCCAAAACTTGACTTGGAAAGTACATATGAATATGTAAGGCGGGAGTATTAACAAAGACAGAAAATTGGAGGATCTCACTCAATCTATGAACACTCATTGTTATTGGCTAATCAAAACTGCCAAAGATCATCATCTAGCTTAGGAAAGAATCACAAAAATCAACTCTAATAATTTTGTGTGTGATTATTATGGTGAAACAGGTCACTTGAAACAATGCTGATGCAAAATTATTGGTTATTCTAACTTGTGGCATTTTAAAAAAACACAAAAAATATTGTTAGAAAGTCTATGGTGACAAGTATGGACGAAGTGGAATCTAAAGGAGAGTAAATGTTAGTGCCCATGGAAAATATTACTCATTCAATTATTGCAGGTAAGTCAAGTGCTTCCTCTACAATTTCTAAGAAAGATATATGGATTATTGGTATAAGTGCATTTTATCACATGATTAGAGATTTTAGCTAATTACAATCCATCACCTCAATCCATTATTTTGTCAACTGATTGTAGTATGTGCTCTATTGTTGGGAAAGGATCTGTTACTTTGTCTAATTATCTTATACTAAATTTAGTTTATTTGAGCCATCCCTTGAGTATAATCTCTTATTTATTGGAAGTATTATTTCTGTTCTAAAATGTACTATAACTTTGTGGCCTTCGTTATGTGTTTTTCAAGATATTCTAAACCAGAAGACTCTTAGTTATGGTGTTAAATGAGACAAACTATATTAATTCCAATTAATGGAGAATGGAGGACAAAATTTCATTTATGCATATTAGACTAATAATCAAGAAATTAAAAGCCCAAGCAATTGTTTGGTTATGGCATTAACGGTTGAATCACCTTTTTTTGGATATCTTAAGAAAATTACAGCCATATCGTTTTTCAAACTTAAGTGATTCAGAATTTCATTATGATGTCTGTGAACTTGCAAAAAGTCATCATGTTCCTTTTTTGCCTAGTTTAAATAAAATTTCTATGCCATTTGCAGTTATACATTCAGATATACGGGGACTTATAGAAATTTCTTCATTGGATAAGGGTAAATGTTTTGTTATGTTCATTGATCAATGTACACATATGACTTGGATGTCACTACTTACAAAAAGAAAGTGATGTTTGTATTGTATTTTGAGAATTCGCAACTTGGTGAGCACTCAACATCATAAACCAATTCAGGTGTGGCAAACTAATGTTGCCATGGAATTTGTGGATACCATTTTTGGAAATTCTTTTGAATCAGTTTGGAATTCGGCATCAGACATAATGTATTTATACTCCATAACAAAATGGCTTAGTGGAAAAGAGTAATAGAAAAATATTAGAGGTGGTCCATGCTTCTCCCTTTAGGATGAACATGGCACGTTTTTATTGGGGAGAGGAAGTAAAATCTACGATTTATCTCATCAATAGATCACCATCTCAGGTTTTAGATTTTCAAACTCCTCAATAGAAAATGAAATCCTTACTTTCAATTCCTCATCTCCCTAACCTTGAACCTAGAGTTTTTGGCTATATACTGTCTGTTCATATCCCTAAGATGTTGAGAACTAATCTCAATCCTTGTGTAAAAAGATGTGTGTTTTTTGGATGTTCAGATTTTCAAAAGGGGAATCAGTGTTATGATCCTTAAACTAAAAAATTGCATGCAACCTTAGATGTCTCTTTTTGGGAGTTAAAACCATATTATTCAGGGGGAGGTTCAACTTCTTCCTTTTAGGGAGAAAATACTAGTGGAGGGAATATGTTACAAGGTATATCAAGAAATTCATACGAGTACCTAGAATTAGAAAAAGTTGTTGATATTCCAAGCAATGTAGATGAGTGTTTAGAACTGTAAGAAGTTGGTAACAATGACATTCATGAAGAACATCCTACTAATACAAACTTGCCTACTTTAACACCATTAATTAAAGAGTCAATCCAAGATATCCAAAATGGCAATTCTCATGTAATCTCAATCCAGTATTTAATAATTCTAGTAATAAATTTCTTGTTCCTCTTTTGAGATGCCCACAAACATCAAATAAAGGTGTACCAAAGAAACAATAAGAACCTAATCTTAACGCTAATGTCAAATTCCTTATCAATTTTCTGAGTCATATGAACTCGTTATTAATCATTTATCTAGTGTTTCTACTCCTAGTAATGTGCAGGAAGCTTTGAATGATCCAAAGTGGACTAAAACAATGAATAAAAAGATGAAAGCCTCGCAAAGGAACTCTAATTGGGACCTTATTTCATGACCCAAAGGAAAGAAAACAATTGGGTGTAGATGGGTATATACTATGTAACTCAAGGTTGATGGGAGCATATACAAATATAAAGCAAGGCCAGTTGCAAAGTTTTATATACAAAAGTATGAAGTAGCTTAACAAGAGACCTTTGCACTAGCAGTCAAGTTAGATACAATCTGCATTCTCATATTTATTATAATAAATTAGGAATGGCCCCCAAAACAGTTTGATGCTAAAAATGCTTTTCTCAATAGGGATATAAAAGAAGATGTATATATGGAGTTGCCACCAGGTGTGAAGATTGATTCATCAAATAGAAATAAAGTTTGCAAGTTGAAAAAATCATTGTATAGGCTCAAGTAATCACCTAGAGCTTAGTTTGAGAGATTTTCAATGACAATGAAAGCTTTTGGTTATAAACAAAGTGGTGCATATGATACCTTGTTTATAAAACACAAAAAAGGTAAAGTAATGGTTTTAATTAGGTATATTGATGGTATGGTATTGACATGAGATGACTATAAAGAGATGAAGCTCCTACAAGGACACTTAGCCACTGAATTTAAAATGAGGGACCTAGGACAACTTAAATACTTCCTAGGTATCGAGGTAGTAAGGACAGATCAAGTAATTTCTCTTTCACAAAGAAAATACGTACTTGACCTCTTGATTGAAATTGGAATGCTTGCTTGTAAATCAGTTAATACGCCTATGGAAATGAATCATAAGCTAAGAATTTTCCTAAATAAAATTCCAATAGATATAGGGCACCATCAACAGTTAGTTAGGAGTTAATTTATTTGTTTCATACTAGGAAGGATATAACATATTTAGTAAGCATTGTTGGTCAATTTATCCATCAATTGAGTAAAGAGCACATGGATGCAGTATACCTAATCTTAAGGTACTTAAAGGCTCTCCAGGAAAGGTTCATTCTTTTTAAATAATTGTGTTTCCGGCATTGAAGGATACAGGGATGCAGATTGGGTAGGTGATCAAACAACTGGAAAATCTACATCAAGTTAGTTTACTTTTGAGGAAGGAAATCTTGTAATTTGGAAAAGCAAGAAACAAAATGATGTTGTAAGGTAAAGTGTAGAAGTTGAGTTTCGAGGTAAGGCTCATAAAATATGTGAATTATTATGGATTAAGCATGTTCTATCAGATTTGGAGATTGAGCATACAAAACCTATGAATTTTTCTTGTGATAATAAGGCTACTACTGAGATTGCACAAAATCCTGTGCAACATGATTGTACCAAACATGTTGAAATTGAGAGACATTTCATTAAGGAAACGTTAGATTAAAAGATTATTCAGTTTTCGTATGTCAAGTCTAAAGATCGATTTACTGATGTCCTTACAAAAGCAGTTCCAAAAAGGGTGTTTCATAATGTGATTGGCAAGTTGGGCATGTTGGATATTTATGCTCTAACTTGAGGGAGAGTGTGGATGTGATGTGTTGATTTGGACAATATACAAGGATACATATAATCTATTAGATTAGATAAATAAATAAGGATAAATATAATTTGTTATACTGGATAAACATATAAGTTTGTTAGAGTTTTTCTTAAAATAAAATTCTAGCCAAAGTGAAATTATATCTCTATATATTGTCTCCATATGAGAGAAGAATGTACTGCAATTTTTATTTACCCTAAAACATCATTGTTTTACAAAGACAAACCATCTAAATGAATCATCGAGAGGTGTATTGATTAAGCATGTAATGGAAAAAGACAACATATGTCCGCTTTTACCTAGGTATCTTGTAAACCAAATGAGTTGAACTCTTATTTGTTTAACCTAAACATTTTGTTTTAGGCTTAAGCTTAAAGCCATCTGATTTTGTTGTTTTAACATTTTTGTTTCCTAGCTTGGTGTTTCTACCATATTTGGTGATCCTAACAATATTGTTGATTTATATCCATAATTCTTGAAAATAAATTCATTTCATTTCCAAAAAAAGCATATATGAGAATTAAAATATTTTTACTTTAAAATTTATTTGTTTTTTAACTTAAACTTTATATTTCAATTTAAAATATAACTATTTAATATAGAATTCATCTCTTGTCACAATTATAATGTGACTATAAAATATCTATATTGTCATTTAATATTTCAAAGTTATATCTAATAATTTAATATAAATGCTATACAATAATAGATGATTAATTACTATAAAAATATAAATAAAGAAACATAAGTTAGATAAAAATATAATTAACTTAACAAAAATTTTAATGACATTATACTAATTTAAATAGAGTTAAAAGGAGAAAGTTTTGGAATTATATTATTTTAGTAGTTCTCATAATTGTGTGTGTGTGTGTGTGTGAATATTAATTATGATGAATATAAAGAATCATTAAAATAATAATTATGTAATTGAATCCAATTAAAAATAGTGCAAAGTACTCAACTTGACCTTAGTATATACTAGTAGTTATTTACTACAAGCTTGTTTATTTTTATATTTTTTATTTTTCTTTAAATTTAGTATAAAAACCTGTTTGTTTAAGTTTTTAGTTTCTATTTCTTCTCGTTGTCATAAACTAAGAAACCGTAAAAAGAAATTTTACTTTTATGTTCATGTCTTTTTCATAATTTGATTTACTATCAACTAGATTTGTATTATTTAAATATTTAATATTAATTGTTAATAAAATTATGAAAAAATCTTCAAAATATAAAAATTTTAAATAAAATTTGATTTAATAATAAAAGTAAATAAATGTTAAAGATAACTATTAATTTATAAATAAATTTTAATTATTAAATTGTTTATTTTAATAAAATATAATAAAATTTTACTGATAATTTTTCAATAAATATGTTATCTGCGAGATTAAAATAAATTTAATTAATTAACTTATTTATAAAATAATTGACCTTTAAATTTTATCTATTATATAACTATTATAAATAATAAAATACAACTAAATTTACATTAACAATTAAATACAATTTTTTATTTAAAAATTAAAAAAGTTAAAAATTACATTAAAAAATAGAAATGAAACCAAACACCCCCTTCATATTTAAGTTTGATCTTAATCATCTATTTTTTAGTCAGTTCGACAAATCCTAGAGAAAGAAAAAGAAAAGAGAACAAGAAAACACTAATCAATAAAATCCTATTTTTTAATGCTGTGGTAATTCATGAAGATCGCTATCCTTTGTAGCCGATGAGCTTCGTAGTTGAACTTTGGTTGTTTTGTAGTTTATATTAATATATGTTTTCAATCTTTTAACGGGAATTCATTTACGGGGTAGTAGAGCAAAAAAACCGTTCAATGTTCTGCCTCTGATGCGGTCGGGTAATTTTATGTTCACTCGACTTGACGTGATAAATAAATGTCTTACCAACTTGAAGTAAACAAAATTCTGTCTTGGTACAGCACTTCTACACCTGGGCTAGCATTTCCACAAGTAGTAACCGAAGCATCAATTTAAGTATGATTGCGAATGCATGACAACTACCAACTTATAATCCGAGTCAATGAAATGAATATGAAGGTGGAACAAGGGTACGAGGAACGAGCCCAGCGACTCGTTGCAAGGAATTTATTCCAGGCTCTTCAGGCATACAATTGTCACGATGGTGCTCCTTGTCACACCAGATCAGGTCCGCTCCTTAAATGACTTGCGATTTTAATGAGTTGAACTTAATATTAACAAAAAAGCTGATTCCAATTGAACAGTGGATTGGTGAGAGATAAATACCACATTCCAAAAGCTAACCAACACAATAGACCATGGTTATGAGTAGGGATGTCAATTCCGGCCCGGCCCGGCCCGGGTTGACCGGCCCATGGGCCTCGTCACGGGTCAAAAATATATGATCCACTGGCCGGCGGGCCAACACAGACGGGCCACGGGCCGGGCCGTGGGCCAGGGTG
>JAOSBN010000178.1:39763066-39794844 GCA_027563595.1 Erythroxylum suave | reverse complement strand
GGTTATTTTTCCTCTTCTTTTAATTTTACTTATATTTAATTTTTATCAATTTATGTTAAATTTTATATATGTGATGTGATTGTAAATGTTTTTATTTCAGGTTTGACTTCAGTTTGATCATTTCGTCGTCACGATGAAATTGTAATTTGTAATAATTAAAGGATAATTATTGTTCTTTTATTGGATGTTTTAATGTAATTATTATTTATTAAAATTTTGAAATTATATTATTGTAATATTTTAAATACTTTATATTATTCTTGTTTTTATATTTGTATTATGATGATGATCTTTTTTTTTTATTAGTTATTATTTATATTAAAATATTTAAAAATTATCATTTTTATTAAATTATTAATTGTGATTATTATTTATTATTATAATTTTTGAAAATAGAGTTAATGTAAACTTGTAAACAGTAAACTGTACAGTATATAACTATACAATATATCAGTGGACTATTTTGCAAATTTTAAAAATTTCAAGAACTATTTTATAAATATAAAAAGTTGCCCAGTACAATACCCAGTATTGACCGATATCGGTACAGTACCGTTCCAGAACTGAATCCGATACCAACCTGGTACGGTATTCGCAACATTCAAATAGACATTCACCTTGTCAACTCCACAAAAGGTGAAAAAAAGGCAATTTCAAGGCTCAGTTATACTACGCCATTAAATATATCTCAAGTTTTGGCAGAAAACTGCTTTAGTCAAATCTAGAACCTAGATAAAAAACATTAGGAACGTGGCAAACGGAACTCAAACTAGATGCAGTGGCTTTAATTAAGAAACAAGCGTAGCGGTGCTTTCGCCATTAAGTTGATTATTTGACCAAATAAATCCAGTCTTACATTTAACCACATGCCTATTGTCCATCTCCACAGTCCGCTAACCATAATTTCATAGAACAGTAGGCCCGTAACAGCAGCACTAAGCTAAACATCTGATGCAAGGCACAAACTATACAAGAAGCATTCTCATCAGATTCTCTACCTCATGTTTTCCCTCCTACGCACGTAACGAGTTCGGTCATTGTATCTTGGCCTGTCGTTAGCCCTCTGTGGCTGTGGTTCTACCCTCCTCTGCCTTTCAGGAGGTCTCTGAAGTATCTCCCCATTCACAAACAACTCAGCTGCAAAATCAAGAAAGGTAAGCAAAGTTTAAATCAAATCATAATGGACGTCAGCTCTCAAGATTACAACACTTCAAAAGTTCTTCAATTGCATAATGCATTTAAGTTAAAAGAAATCAGCACCATTGAACTGTTGGCATAGGTCAATAAAATCAACAAAATATATTTTCCTCCCCTCCCCCATCAAATGAACCACAAGAAATGCAATCAACTTCAACTAACACAACCACACAAAAGACAAAGGTAGCTGCAACGTTTTGAAGATCTAAATAGACCATGAAATATCATCAGCACCATAAAAAAAGTTTAAGAAGAGATTCAAGTAAAAGTCGCAATTAGATTCAAATCTCAGCATAGTCACTGTGCCAAATGTAGTAATTAACAATAATGACAATCAGAGATTTCAAATATAAACAGTCGCTGAAAATTCCAGCTTACCAAATGTGCTAATTAACAATAGTGACACTTCTGTAAATTTCACATCTAAACACAGTCATTGAAATTTCAGCATGTCAAGATGAACTAGTTAATGATGAAGACCACAGTAAACTTCAAATCTGTGAGTAGTCACTGAAAAATTCAGTTTGCCAAAATGTACTGTTTAATAAGAAGACAATGATAAAAGTCGACTATGGGGAATTGAAAGGTAAGGCTGAAATATACAGTGCAAAAATTAGCAAACTCTACACAAATATGAATAAAATGATATATGAAAGAATTGGACAATGTAACTGGTTTTATAATAGCAATATTTGATTCACAATTGAAAAAGCTGCACCAATCACATAATCTCTATGATGTAAAAAGACACAACAAGAATCATATGTCATCTCCACTGATATTCAGCTACGTAACATGTATATATACGTAAGAATTACGTGGAGAGAAGCTTCAGTGTAAGTCCATTAGCATTCAAAGCTAAACATTGCCTATGAGACTTTTTAGCTTTGCCAAGATGGACTACCAGTTGAATTAAAGTTGAAACTGCAAACTTGTCATAAAATACTGCCCCAAACTTTAATTTTCGACAAAGCATACATAACATTTCCTTTGCAATGCACAAATACATGCATTCAGTGGCACTAGAATACTACAACATGGTACATCAAAAATTGCAATGATCAGCACAGAAACATACCACCATAATCCTTGTACTCAGCGTCAACATAAGAATCCGGAAGAACAAACAGAACACCAGGTAGCCCTGTAAGCATAGAACCCCCAAAAAAGAAATAAATTCACAAAAAATAAGAAACAAAAAGAAAACCTAATAACCCGAATAAAGAACAAAAAACGTAACACAAAACCATACCTTCAAGTTTGTTAGAGGTCTCCTCATCAATCTCACATCCAAATCCGAAATACCTCTCACAAGATACATTGTAAATCTTTTTCTTCGCTTCCTCCTCGCTAATACACAAACAAGCACAAACAAATCACACAATATAAACCAGTAAACCTAAAAGCTTCAAACTTTGTTGAAACCCAAAAGAAAATGTCTGATTTATAAGATACTCATTTACCTGCCAACAACTTTTGCGAGAGTTTGAATATAACAATCAATCATCTGTTGTTTGGTTGCTCCCTCGCCACCAGGCTTGTCCATGACTATGAGCCAGTGCTCGTAATCGCATCCAGGGAAAAGCGGCGCCATTTCATTGGGCGGCCGGTCGCTGAAATTCGACCCTGAGTTCAACGGCGAGTAGGACGAGTTGCCACTCCGATTGACTCGGCAACGAATAGAACTAAGTCTGCTGGGGGCGATTAATTGAGCAGTTGGGAGCAAAGATCGCCGGAGAAAGAGGAGAGACGGCAGTGAAGGAGGACGGGTTACACAGACGGAGGAGGAGGAGGAAACAAGCCTTTTTGGCAGGAGGAGGAGGAGGTGGCGAGACGTTGCGGAAACTAGGGTTCGACTTAGGGTTTGCGCCATTGAAGATTCGATGTTTGGGTCCTTTGGGATAGAGAGAAAGCCGACAGGTTTACGATAGGGTTTTTCCGGGTTTCATTAATATAATCAAGATTGGGGGTGTTTTCGTCCTTTGATTTGTTTTTCTTTCAATCGTTCTCACTTGCATAGTTTGTTTAGTTCTTGCAAGTTTTTGTTTTCCAAATTTGTTATAAGAGCAAAATTTTTAATTATATGTCGGAACTTTTATGCCAACCAAAATTCATGTTTGGAAATAATTTTTTCTAAGCCCATTATAAACCTTGGTAAGTTGATTAACGTGATTTTTTGTTTCATATTTTAAGGAAGTTGATATAACAACAACAATAACAATATTCAACAAAAATCTTGCTAATATGTAAAATTTAGAAAGGTCAAGTAATGTACAACTTTATTCTAACTAGTAGAGAGGTTATTTTCAAATTTTATTTTCATTTGAATATGATATAATATTTTATATTAAAGGAGATATTTTTAATATGTTTTAGTTATTTATAATTTTGTAAGAATTTAAAATATATAATTACTTTTAGTTCTTCAAAAACTTTGAGATTCACGATCTCATTATTAAGGGGTAGTTTATCATAAGTCTAATAAATGAATTTGAGCTTCAAAAATGACGTAATAATATTTAATAATTAAAAATATATAATTATTGAAACTAACACTTAATTTTGTTTCATAAATTTTCTTACAGTTTTATTTGTTTGTAATATTAATAAAAATAGAAAAAAAAACTACATTTTATTAATTGTTTTGTGTTCGTGCTAGCTCAATTTTATTTTCCTAATCTTTTTATTATGTTTGATATTTTCTTCATGTTGTTAATTTTAATAACCTTAGTTTTTGCTGAACTTTTTAATTAAATCTGTCACAATTAATTGTATTTAATTGATATTAATTTCTCATAGATTAATTTGACTTATTAGAGATTAATTTTGTATTTTAGGAAAACTTGGGTTAAATTGAAAACAAAAAACATTGGGAATCCAATTTAGGCATTGAAAAACTCAATTGAAAAATTAAAAGAAATGTAAAAGGGACTAAATTGCAATTAAGAACTAAAGTGCAAGACAAATAAAAAGACAAGGTTACTTTAGAGAAAACAAAGGGACAAAATGACAAGGACCAAGGACCAAAGCATGAAATGGGGGTAAAGAAGGACAGAAAGCCTAAATTAGGGCTTAACCTTTTTTAGTTTGATTAGTTTAGAACTTAATCTCATAACTTGCTTAAACTCGTAACTTGCTGAAAGAAATTCTAAAATTTTATCGAGCCTGCTTAATTTAAGGCTTTTTAGATGAAAATTAAGGCGTATTTATGCACGTCATTACACGCAGGCCAATTAGTCTTTAGATGCCATGTTAAGAACATATAAGTTATTGTTCAGGCCAACTGAAATTTAAGAAAAAATTTTAATTTCATTCAAAATTATACTCTTCAACCCTAAATCAATCATTATTTTTAATAGGTGTTTTCACCTTATTTCTCTTCTCTCGATTGTGCCTTCACTCTAATCCTTGCACGTATCATCACTTCACGCATATGCATTCACTCCAATCTCACTTCTACCTTCTACGTAGTGCGAGCTCACTCTTTTGGCATTGGAGGTGAATGGGCGGTTAGGTTTTAGAGATTTGAAACATACATGTTCTCTAATTGAAGACCCAATGACTCATACTCCCTTCTAATTTTTGTATATAATTTATGGTGTTTGAATCTTAATTTTATTCCTTTACCCTTTTTCCATTTTTATGGAAAGTTTCGATAACAATGTTACATTTAGGTAAATTACTTTATCTTTTTTAAATGTGTTTGATTATAGGGCTGAATAACGTGTAGAATATAATTGATTTCACGTACAATCCTATTATACATTTGTATGTAGGATATTATCAAGTTTTCTCTTCCCCATCTAATTGACATTGTACGTAGGATATGATTTATGTCACTTGGTTTAGCTTCATTGGTGGTTATCCATGTTTTGTTATTTCTATCCACTGGGTCTAAGATAAAGTATGACATTCATGGAAGAGATGCAGATTCTTAGGAGCAAACAAATTTAGTTATGTAGACATCATTTAGCTATCAGTGGGTACACAATCAACATTATAACATTATGTTGTAATACTTGAGAATAAGTTCAAGTAGTAGTTCTTCAAGGTAATGAGGTTGATTCGAGGATTCAATTTGTTGTTTTCTTGGTTGTAATTTTGTGTTGAGTTGAAAATTTTGAAATTTTCATCTTTAATAATAGAGGGACACGTTCTAAACTTGATTTGAGGTTATATAAACTGATTTCCTCAACTTACCCAGTTGAATGGGACTACAATGGAGAGGCTAAATATTGTTACTGTAACTTGAAAGCACATAGAGATGGATGTTATGGACTAATGAAAATCCAAGAAGAAGGTTTTATGATTGTCGACACTTGGTACATTTTTATGTTTTTTTAGCTAAATAAGTTCATATATTTCATTAACGAATTGTTGTTTTTTCCTTGATGATAGAGCAAAAATGTTTATGGATTTCATGAATGGCATGATCAAAGATTTTGTCTAAGAGCAAGACAAATTATTTTAAAGCTAAAAAATAGAGAAAAGATGTTATACTGTCAAAGTAATATATTGAAGGCTGAAGTGGCAGAGTTAAAAGAGAATGCAATAGATGTTTTGCAATCTGAAACGATTGCAGAAAATTTGAAGTTGAAGAATGAGTTAGTTGCCATAAGGAGTAGTGATGAAACACATTCATCAAAGTGTTAGAAATTTGTTGCTTGTTTAAGCTTGTGTTTAGTAGTTTGCTTTTGTTTGTTAGTCTAAATAATGAAGACAATATAAGCAATAGTTGTACCTTTAAAGCCTTACCTAAAAATGGTTTGATGTACTAGAACAGTGTGTAAATGCAATTCAACTAACTTGATGTTGGAAAGTACAATTGCTAGATGTTTCAACATCTATTGTATTCCTAATTTGATGTTCTAGCCTAAACATGCTTGAGGTTTTATGTACTGGCCTAAAGATGTTTGATGTACTAGCCTAATGACGTTTGATGTTTCAACATGTGGTAAGGAAGATTAGTAACAAAATAAGATCTTTAATTAATGGAGATGGAGTATTGGTTAGTAGTCCAAAAGAATTGTAAGAGGTAGCAATTGGCTACTTATAAAAATGTCATAAGTACTTTAGCTTGGAGCAAATGATTAACACAACTACTAAGTTGTGTTTTATAAGTCATCAAATTATTGATGAGGAGACAAAGATGTTTAATAGACCTATAATTCTAATTTTTTATATTAACAATGTACATGTTCTACCATTCATAAACTTCAACGAAAAGGAAAAAACCTAAAAGAAATGCACTTCACACTGAATTGGCAGTCATTACATTCACTGTTTTAATAACATGTAAATGCCAATAAGATCCTTACCATTTCAACAAGATCCTTACAATCAATAGATATCTAACAAGATCCTGCCTTGTTGGCTTTTAATAATTAAGTAGGAAAATAAACAAAAGAACACACACACACAATAGAAAACCCACAAAACACCAGCAAAGATCAAATTAAAGAACTAGATTGGTTTGTGATATACTACATAAAATGGATACTTAATGATCTGGTCTCAATTCAAGACTAAACGATGAAAATAAAAGGGACCAACTCTTTACTACAAAAAGCTTATCATCTCTTTCAGGTCACATACTTTAAGCTTTCCCTAAAAACTCTTAACATTGTAGAGAATGTGACAATTCCAACCAAGCTTCCATCACACTTGGTAACCCATTCATGAACTTCATAAAAAGGAAAAAACCTAAAAGAAATGCAATTCAAACTAAAATTGGTAATCTTTGCATTCATTGCTTAATAACATGTAAATGCTAACAAGATCCTTACAATCTATTGATATCCAACCTCTAAATAGATATCTAACCTTTCAACCATTGTTCAGTACACAAATATCACAAAATTGATGGATATAAGGTATGTAGATTGAAGATGCAGTTTAAGTTTAATACACAAATATCACAAAATTATTGAATTCATTAAAAAACATAGCTAAGTGTACATTTTCTCCTTTCCCTTTGAAGATTCAATTTGACTTTCTTAGCTTGGATTCACATGCCCAGTAACAACTTCCTTCCTCTTTATTGATTTCTATCCAAGATGTAGCAGTCTCTGACTTCTTCTTCTAGGCTGTAGATAAAATGCAAACATTCTAATATGACTTAATTTGTATCTAATAAGAATTCAAATATTTAATACTTACATTTAGCATCTGCAACCCTGTGGTTTCATTTGTGTATATCCTCATTCCTTCCATCCGTTTCTTGAACTTCCTATTTGCTTCTTCTTGAAGAAAAGAGTATGTGGCAGACCTTTTTCCTAAAATTTTCGCTTGAGAATTTAGGCTACAATTGCCAACATTAAACATCCTCATTTTGCTTCCATCATCACCAATGCCATAACTAGACCCTTTTCTCCCTTTGGTTTGGTTTTTGGTGGTGGCCTTTGAAGATGTACAAATATTTATTGTTTTTTAAGCACCTCTAGTTGTTGGCAGAACGATCGAGGTTGTTACATTTGCACTTCCACATACATGAGCAGTACCTGAGGTATTGGCAGTACCTGAAGCAGTTGTGGGGTCAGCAAAGTTACAAACACAGTAGTAGAGACAAAGGCAAAGGCAGAAGTAGAGGCATTTTCTCTCCTTTTACCTTTCTTTCCCCTTTCAGCATTGTTAGATGCAGATTTAGAAGCACTTACTGGGATGTCAGTATTGGTTTGAACTGTGGATATGTTTTCTAGGGTTAACTGTGAGTTTGTTGTGTTTTGTTCCACATACAAATAAGTTGATTGGTCTGGGTTAGGATTTCGAAACTGGGCTGGAACTTGTCATTGATAACAGTGATAATGGAACATAAAAACCTAGACGATTTCCACTACTATGGAAAAGAATCTTAGTTATACCACAGAAAAGACAAAACAACTTAGCAATTACCTCTCTGCCCTTTTAAGGACAACCTTTTTTGTTGTGTCCTTCTGTATGACAGTGACTGCATGTCATGATCATGCCCCTCATAGAAATGTGGTCAACATTTTGCTTCTTGGTTACTTTCGTATTCTTTTGAGGCTCATCAATGCCCTTTTTCTTAGTTGTTTTGGCCTATCAGGCCCTTGTCTGAATTTTGGTGGCCAAATAGTTTGTTCATTGTTAATGGGTCAGTCCTTTATACCAGGAATTGGTTGAATTGCCTTCCTATATGCTTGGAGACATTTAGTCTTCCATAACCAACTAGAAGTATACTCTTCAATATTAACCCTATTGTCTCTAATAGCACATATGGCATGTGCACAAGGAATGCCAAAGAGGGTATATCTCTTACAAGAATATATTTTGTTCTAAAGCCTCACCACATACCTGTTCTGACTATGATCAATCTTATACCCTTCTTCTCCATTATGATGTACTGAACAATGTTGAGCAATTATGACACTCTTCTCAATTGCATACCATATTCTTGGTCCTAAATTTTCTTTCCACTTACAAACCTCTTTACTTTTTTCTCATAATCCTTTTCACCAATTCTCTTTTAATGCACTCAAACAACCCTAAAACTGACATTTTCCTTGCATAAACCAGAGTCTTATTGAAGGCCTCACATAATTTATTATTAACCAACTCAATAATAGAATCTTCCATTTAGAAAGCCTTGCACCATTGCTGAACTATACATAACTATCAATATTAAGTTATTATTAACCAACTCAATAATAGAATCTTCCATTTGGAAAGCCTTGAACCATTGTTAAACTATGCATAACTCTCAATATCTTCTGCTGCCCTTTCCTTCTTGGCTTTAAGCTTATCCAAATTTTCTTCATATTTCCTTACTGCGACGGGTTTTGCAATTTTCTAAAAATGCTCCTTCATCTCTTCCCCTTTATGTTCTATTCCATGTCAATTCACAAAAAATGTCTAGCACAAAACCTGTGCTCAACATATGGACATAAATATGCAATGGCTCTCTCAAATCCCTACAAGGGAAAACATAGCCATTTGAATAGACAAGTGGGCACAAATCCGCATATTTCATAACAGTTACACTCTCAATAAAAGTAAAAGTAAGATTGATGTGAAATCTTTACCTTTTGTTGGTCAGCCATTGTAGTCCAACCAATTCAGGGCCCAAGCAAGGTAAATCTTCTTTCATCCTTTCAATGAACCACTTACAGGTTACTGTCGACTCAACTTCAACCATAGCCCAAGCAACAGGAAACATTTGATAGTTTCCATCTCTTCCCACAGCACATAGAAGTTCACCTTTAGTTTTGGTTTTTCATACAACATCCTTCTAGGCCAAGATAATGTTTGCATCCATGCCTAAACCTATGGTTAATAGCTTCTAAACATATGTGAATTCTTTTAAATGCAGGTGGAGATGTTGTAATTGGCTAAGACATTGTCAATGTAATAGTGTTTCCTGGATTGGTCTGCTTAATCACTTCAACATAAGACCAAAGTTTCCTAAACTCCTTTTCAGTTTTAATCACAACACTATCTACTATTTTTTCTTTGCTCTTCCTACCATACTCATGGATAATTCAACACCTAAACAATCCTTAGCATAAAATTTGATGTCATCATTTTTAAAAAATAACTCCTTTTTAAGCTTATCCTTCAACAAGTCAGATAAGTTGCCGGTGTTTATCCTAGGATTTGTATATACCTTATTATAGTCATGACTATTCCTGAATTTCCTAACTTAGACTACAACTTCCTATCAAATGCTCCATATATGTACCTAGGGCAGTTCTCTATCCTACTTTTACCTTAAACAAAATTGGACTCATTTTTTATAAACATGACAACCCTCTCTTTTTTTCATAGACAGCAAACTTACTGCATGCTTAAATTACAAATGATTAAGAAAAATCATCCCTACTTCAATTTAAGGCTTAGCTACATTTTCATCATGAATAGGGTATTTCCTTTTCCTCCAAGTAGATTCATCTACCATATCATCTACATCACTAACAAGTTCTCCATATTCATCACTGTCATAATATTCAGACAAAACTACCTCATCTTCATCATTTAAATCGCTTAAATCAGCTTCATGTTGTCCATTATCTCCATCATCTTCATCCAAACCACTACCTTCATCTCTTTACTTTAAATCATCTTCATCCTTTTCAATATCCAGATTTGTATCATCTTCATTCTCCATTTCTACATTATTTTCGTCCTCCACATTTGAAATATCGTCTAAATTACCTACCTTACCTCTAAACCCTTCATTATTAACATCCTCACCATTGTCTTCAACTACATTACCCTAATTAACCTCATTACATTCATCCTTAATCATTTCAAAAGGGGTATCTACACCATGTTCAATATAAATATCAATATGTCATGTACCTTCCATCTAACTAACCATATCTAAGACACTAGCATCATCTTGTACAACCCTCAAGCCATTACATAGTTCAAAACCAGGCATAAGATAAGATCTCTTTTTCACATTGTTATACCCACTTCTCTTACATACATCAACCAATTCAAAATAGCTTAGCAAATCAGGATCAAATTGAATTTCATCCATAAAACCACCCTCATACCAAACATTATCAACCACATTAACAAAACATCTCGTATGGTGAAACCTCAGAGTTGCCTCATCAAATGTCATTATACCAAACCGAAATGAGCAACTCCATAAAAAGGAAGAGAAATAGTTATAATGGTGAAAGGAAACACTGAAGTGAAAGTGAGAAATTAAAGCCTAACCCAGCACATGATGCTTAACTTATTCATAACAATTCCATCAACCAATTAATTCAGAATGGTGAAAGGTGAAAGGAAACACTAAAGTGAAAATGACAAATTAAAGCACAACACAACACATATAAGTTAATGGCATTTCTTACTAACCTCTCATATATATATATACTAAGTTCTATTAATTAGGGCATGTGGCGTTGTTTACACCTATGAATCTAGAAAAGAACTTATCGTTGTGGCTCCTTGGCTCATGAAAATTTTCACCTATAAGCCTTATGGGAGCTACATCCTCAGTTTCCAACCTATATATCATCATAATAGTTTATTATGCCTCAATGTTTCAAAACTACCTATATTAAATGCAATCCTCGTTTAATTGTTACATTAACTTTACGTTACTAGTAATTAGGGTCTTTCACATTGATGTTTTTTGACAAAGTTTGAAAGTCAAGAAAGTCTAAGGTACGTGGCGTTGTTTACAATTGTAAATCAAGAAAGGGACTTCTCACTATGGCTCCTAGGTTCATGAATTTTTCACATATAAGCCTCATAGGAGCGGCATCACTGGTTTCCAGCTTATATACCATCCTAAGGGTTTATAATACCTCAATGTTTTAAAAATACCCATATTAAATGCAATCCTCTTTTAGTTGTTGCATCAACTTTAAGTTACTAGTAATTAAAGTCTTTCAAATTTAAGTTACAATAGGCTGTTTAATCCGAACTTTATATTATCATCAATGATACTCAGAGTATTGCAAACAACAATATAAAAACAATACCTCATTAGTTGGACAAATTACCTGGATGGACAGACAACTACAATCTACAAAGAATGAGGAAGTTGGAAGATTATGGATGCTCTTCAACACAAAACTGAGCCTACAAATAATAGAAACAAACAAATGGCTTTTATCTCTATTATTTGAGAGAAAATAATTCCTTAAAAGTGTGGAGAGTTATCATCAATATTCTTTATCATTAACTCTAGAAAGAAGAAGAAATCATAAACAAAAGACAGGCTAATCTCAGCTTCTAGCATTTGATATGAAACTTGAAACTGGCTTCAAGCCTAATGCCATGATCATTCAACATAGTTAGCGTCTCAATGCATAATGTGAACAAATAAAGAGAGATTGGATCCCTTTGTCTCAACCTTTCTCCCCTTATTATTATGATGGATAGTTTTCAATTTACCAAGTGAATTTTGGAGGTATTTATAAGCCTTTTGTTTGATCTTAGATGAGTTTGAACTAATCTTCCATTCTGTTTGTGTAATTTGATATTCGATTGAAGTTTCTCCTAGAGAGAATGGTCTTATAGAAGAACTTAGTGCTCTTATTTCCTTCTCTAAGCTAGTTGACTCTTAATTTTTGCCTAAGAAATAAATTATGGACCTTCAGAGCTCTTGATTATTCAATTAACGCTGCTCTCTCTCACATTTTCTTAGCAGAGTCTCTTAGATTTTGGTTAAGCTCTTTTTGAATGTGCATGAGTTTTTTCTAGCATTTATAATTATAAGTTTATGGTTGCAAAACCTTTTTTTGTTCATCTTTTTAAGATTGTTTTTCACCATTTTAAGCTTCCTTAAACAGATAAATGATACATAGCCACTAGAATTTGAAAAAACCTCTGATTACTACTTCTTGGAATCCTTCACCTTTTGTTAGATATTCAATCAAGTGAAGGTGAGCTTTCTTATACTAACTTGTGGTTAATTTCTGAATGATAATTGGAGAATGATCTAAGAAGAGAGGGCTACTAAGGATTGTTTTGCTTTATAGAAATTCATCCAACCAGTCATTAGTTCCCAAAACGCATCTAGATTTTTTCTTATGTGCTAATTTCCATTTTTTTTAATTCCTTAAAGTAAAGAGATTTTCTTTATACTTTAGTTCAGTAGGTTCTATGTGATTAGGACAAATCTTAAAATCTTTATTAACTTACTTTAAAATTTTGTTCCCTTCAAGTTTAGAGTATAAGGGAGCACTATATCAAAGTCACTTAGAATAATTTATAGAAAGTCCATTTAATAATGGATATCTATGATTTTTTACTATAAGGAATTTCTTTGGAATGCATAATTGGACTTATAAAAGAAGTAGAAAAAAAACTTAGTCCTCTCTTGAAGTTAGTTTATTGAGAAATGAATAATTTAGTCCATAGACAAAATATTTAAGACCTTAATTCTATTTGGATCATTGGCAATGACTATACATCCATTATAATGAAAATAGTAGATGGTAATGATCTAATCATGCTTCTTCATATAATAAGAAGATATTTTTATTTCCATTGTACAATTAAATGAAACTTTTGACTAAATGATTACCATATGGTTTGTATATATACACAAGGATCTAAGAGTAACTTTAAAAAAGATTATTTCTCTATGTGATCACATTTCATTTCCTTCTTACTTGATGTTTTCTATTTTTATTTCCCTAATAATGTTTCTTCCCTTAATAAAACCCTTAATTGAAATAAAGGACTACATGTTAGACTTATGCACCAATAATGTTGGAAATTAATCAATAAGCCACCCCTAAAAAGTTAACTTTTTTTTTTCTAATTTTTAGTAATCAAACTAGAGTTGTAAGTGTCACATGTTAACTTTTCCTTTAATAGAACAACCACTTAACATTTAAAGAAAAAGGGATATAGGATGTTGAGGAATTTTATCTATTATAAAGCATTAACTTAAGATTTAGTGGGACCAAATGCTTTTCTGTTGTGCTCTGATTGGTAGGAAAGATGAATTTTTCTACTTTAGCAAGTAGATCTTCCATTACCCTAGTTAGGTACTTTATAAACCAATACACAAGTTTACCTATTCTAAGCTACTTAAAAAAAAGATAAGATCATTAGATTAATACTAGCAAACATAAGGAATTAATCGCATTAGAATGGCATGGAATCATAAAACTCCCAAGATCTTTTATCTTTACAAGTAATTGGTTACGTAAGTTAAACTACACTTCTTAGTTAAAGGAATCATAGCATAATCCTTAAGTTTATTTTTTAAGAGATAATCTTCTTCAAAAACTTAATATATAAAGGGTATTTGATGTGCAACTTTTAAAAAATATTTCAAACTTGAAGTTTTATATTATTTTCTATAGCATCTAAGGTTACAGAATGGGTAGCTTTTACGGTTTGACAGTGGTTTAAGGTGTATGCTCCTAACCATTATCTGTTGAGGATAAAACTAAAACCAGTTTGCTTCTACCCATCTCATTCATATTATTTTCCTCAGACTTCTCTAACCTTTACACTCTTTTTTTTTTTACTAATATCATAATCAAATGTTTTACCACTTTTAAGTCTAATGGATAATACTTGATTCTAGTACTTACCTTAGTTTCAAGAGATGATGTGTGAATACCTTAGTTTCAAGAGATGATGTGTGAACCAGGCAAGCCAATCCCTTTAACAAAGACTGGAGCGCAGATCAGGGCAAAGGTGAAGATGTGTCAACCAGGCAAGACAACCCCTTCAACGAAGGAAGAAGTACGGATCAAGCGACAGTGAAGATGCATGAACCAGGCAAGAAAACCCATTCATGAGGACTAGAGCGTGGATCAATCAATAGTGAAGAAGCATCAAAGAGGGAAGACAGGGGGAATTTAGGGTTTTTAACTTTTACTTTTAGGGAATTTAGGTTTTCTCTTTCTTTTTTTTTTTACTTTAAGGAACTTAGGGTTAAAACCAAACAAGCTTTTATTCTTTTAAACGTGGCATTTTTAAAAATGGTAATGGTGTCATATTGTACATTGTAACGGTGCATGTAATACATGCCTTAATTTTAGTCCCAAAAAACCTTAAATTAAGCAGCACCATAAAACATGCCTTAATTTTAGTCCAAAAAAACATTAAATTGAGCAAACTCATGAAATTTTAGACCTTCTTTGATGAGCAAGTTACAAGTTTAAGTCCTAAACTGATCAAACTCAAAAGGGTTAAGTCCCAATTTAGGCTTTTAGCCGGTAAAGAAGAATCAAAGTTAAGACATAAAGGCCAAAACAAATGGAAGAAGAAGAAGAGTGAAGAATTGCAAATGAGTGAATGATGAAATGAAGGAGAAGCGGAGATAAAGAAGAAGATCAAGCACAATGGCTCCAAAAGAAAGTGACGATGAGTGTAAAGAAGGCGCGAAACAAATCTTAGCAATATAAGTAGAAGAGATTCAAAACAACCCTACAACGAAAGGAGCCCAAACATAGTAAAATGCGCATGAGAAATGGAATCAAATGACAATGCACAAGGACGGAAAAATAAACTAGCAAAATGAGTGCACGGAAGGCATGAAAAAAAAAGAAAGGTGAAGAAGAAATTAAAACGGAGAAGATGGTACCTTCAAACGTAATTTGGTATCAGTTTGACTTTTACTACAATATAATATCAAATATTATTTTAATTAATTTTTACCAATTGTAAAGTAATTTATATATTTTATAAAATAAGAAAACTAATCCTTCAATATATTATGTTAAACAGATTTTTTTATATTACTTCAGCCTATCTAAAAAAATTAGTACCATAAATTTAGTATAACAATTATCGCTTCATTCTTATGAATCAAAATAACATTACTGAAAAAGGTGAATCCTTCTTTCAAAAAATTACTCATATAAATAAATACGATTCATATTTAGCATCTAACAATAACTACAATTAATATAATAAAAAATAATTTAATTCTCATACAGTTACAAAATTAAAAACAATATAAATTACTTAGAACATGAAAATTGATTATAACAAACATCATACACTAAGATAGGTTAATAATAAGAAGAGTCCATGACCACAAATATAAAAAGATGGAAGTGAAATCTAAAATAAAATATTTATAATTATAAGTTTCATATTTATATTGTATATTCACAATTTATCATATATATCAAGTATAAGTGAAAGCAAAAGTCAAGAGAAAAATGAAAACCTAAAATTTCTTTCGAACATATATTTCTTTAAATTATATTGGCACTAACTTTCATTTTATAGAAAGTCTTCATTATTAAAGGGAATTTCATTATCACCATTATTCAAGTTTAATGTACTAATGAAACTAGGTGTATTCCTGGAAAAAACTGAAATCAAAACCATACCTTTGTGGGTGCATTTCTACCATATTCCTTTGGAATACTGTTTTTTTTAGGGGCTTAGTTATGTAATTTTTTGAAAGTCATAATCACTTCAATTTTTATAACATGACTAACACGTAAACACAATAAAACATAAACCTAAATCTTACCTTATTGTGTAGTTTGATCTATTTTCTTGTAGTTTTCCCTAAACTATTAATGAAAGTTTTTCATAGATTTACCTTATTATATAGCTTAATTCTTTTTGTTGCAGTCCATTGAATTATTTTAAAAACATGTCCTTGGTAACCACTGTAGTTGTACACATGTTTGACCTCTCATGGTATCCACACAAGCTAGTTCAGGGAACTCTACAAATGACATAGAGAAGGGTAAGAAAAAAGTAAAAATTCCTTTAGAACTTACGCTCATTTATAGTATGACTTGGACCTTTTGGTAGTTTAGTTAATATAATTTTAACCCAATTTAAAATTTAATTATAATTATAATTAATTTTAATTGAATATTGATTGGGCTTAAATAAGATCTATTATTAATATGGGTCCTTCTTTATTAAATGTCTTATATCTAACTTTAAAGTTTCTCAAACTTTGCAATCAAATCCAACTTGATTAAATTTAATTTTGCTCTCATCATATGTTCTTTGTATTTGACTCATTATGTTTTAAAATGTATTAGCATTAAACATATTATAACTCTAAATGATATTTACGATTATATAAAATTAAGCTTCTTTAATTTATTTTTAATTCTTTATTTAAATCATTTATTCATATATCAAGATTGACATTTAGCAATACACTGTGACTATCCAAATATTAGAAATTTTAAAATAGTTTTGACTAATCTTTTTGTGCATAATTTTTGTATATGATATCTCATCATTATACAACGTTCAAATTAGACATAGAGTATGAAATTAATACCTATTCTATTTGAGTTCAACCATATTAGTTCTCTATCATTAGCAATCAATTTTATTAATGACATTTGAAGAACTATTTTCAAAATGTCATTCCACCTTGGTCAAAGATTCTTCAAATCAATATTAATCAAAAACAAAAAATATTAATCCTAATCACTTTAAGATAACAAATACTTTATTGATCAGTCAAGTAAGTTCATATGGTTCATGCTAATTCCAATGACTACTAATTGAGATACCCTTAAATAAGATAGGACATATGTAGTATTAAACGTAGCAATCCCTATATGAGATGTTTTAGATAATTCAAGTCAAATGATCACTTATATAATTATGATAACAAGAGTTTTAATAGACATACAATTAATATTCTAAATAGAATTCTCATGTTAGATCAGTTTAGTGAACTTATTCTCTAACAAGAATGTACATATTTATGTAAATATCTTCATATTTTAATCTATGATATTGACTTCTTTCTTTTTAAAAAGAAATATAATGTGTGCTCTGAACAACAACCAGAAACTATGTAGTGATGATATATAAACGTAACATAAATCTCATAATTATCATCTCATCATCATTTCATTTGCAACATACATTTATCCTATATATGTTGTCTTATACATCCATTAATTAAACGAATATGCATAAGATAAAGAATATCTTTAAATAATTATATCATAAAAACTATAACTAATTGATTGGCTATAAGATATAAACCAACAATATCCTAATTGAATTAAGTCAATTGTTTAAGCATCTTATACTATATTATTATATGATGATCATACTATTCATGCGAAAATAGTTTTGTGAAAGAATTTTACAAGATATTTTTATAATGAGTACTTGCTTAAATCTTATATCTTTCATATAGTTATCATCATAATTACGAGAAACTGCTTAAACACAAAGTTGGATCTGTAATAAGACTTTAGCTCCTTTCGCATAACAATGGCTCTCATGTTCTACATTTCATTACTGTCTGAATAACACAAGAAACTATACCAAGTTCATTAAAGAACTTAATATCCCAATCAATCATTTTCACTAAATGAAAATATATTAGAACTTGATTAAAAATTATTTTTACAAGGGAACTTTTCTAATTTGCAATAATATTGTTCAAAGTAAAATATACTTTAACAAGGACTAATTATGTCAAACTAAAGTTAATATTTATATGAATTTAAAATTAAAATTATCAACTCATACATAGAATAATCGATATCTTTAATACTTTATAAGTATTAGATATCTCAAATAATAATCAACTTTAGGATATTATTTATGTAGTTGAACTATTATAATAGGTAAACAATTTTTATATCTATCTCTATGGACCTAATTCCTAAAGTTAAGCTATTACCTTTTCATTTCTAATAAGAGTTGTTCTTAGACTATTGTAATTTCAACAATTGAAAAATGCGAATTATTATTCTCTATGAGAAGTATGTCATTACGTATCCCTACTAAAAATGACAACTATACTCCCACTAATCTTTTAATAGATATGATAAATCTACAATCATCTCCAAAACTAGTTCTTTGAATTCATCATAAAAGTAAATATGTCAATACTTCGTAACTTTCAACCATACATCATATGTATTAATAAATGCATTAGTTCTATTTGGATGTAATTTAATGAGATTTGAACTTTTAAAACTTCATTTTACTCCCACAACTTATCTTAAGAACCATTATCTTATAAGTATACATTGAAACAAATATTTTATGCAATGGGGTTTGTAAGATGATACCCAAATCATTAACTTCAACTCTTTTAAAGTCTTGCAATCTCCATTATTCACATTGCTTGATTTTACTTAGATTTGAGCATATTGAAATTTTCAAATTTTAAATCATTATTTTGTTTAATGCATATGACTATATTATATAAAGTTGTAATTAAATTTAATGAAATACATGTATTCATCCTTTTATGAATTATTATTACATCTCTTACATCATGTGTCTAATATAAAACAATTTGCTACCATCATTATCCTTTTACCAATGGTTAATTTGATTATCCTTTAAATTAACAAGTTTTACTATTTTCATATATTTGTACATATATATAAAATTTATGATTCACATTATGTCAATTTAACCATTATGGAATAAAATGACAACCTTGATTATCTAACTTTTATTCTTTGCCATTTATGTTAAACCTAAGTCTTCCTTAATCTAATACATACGAACTATTTGTATAAACTTGGATCAAATACTTTTACTTAACGATATATATATTTTATCATTCTTTGAATAATAGTGTTGAATATGAATTCAGTATCAAATACCCAAAATCATAAATGAAATATATATGAACTTTATCATATCTTATGTTGGCAAGAAAATTAATGCAGATATCTTATTTTAATGATAAATATTTTTACACCTATCTTAATCCCTTTAATTATAGTCCATATTTGTACTTTTAGTAGGCTAAATTAAGTGAAATAATTCCATAAAGGTACTATACCTTTCTACTCTACTTCATGCAACTATTTGCATTATGTTATCACGGTGTTGAAATTTGTCTTACATGTTGCCATTAAAGATTATGAAACATTAGTCAACTTAAAATATCACCATATTTTGCTATATATATATGATATCTGACATGTTTCTAAAACTTTGTCACCAAATCCTCAACAAGGATTAATAACAATAATGTATAATGGACGTATAACTTTCTTTTCTAACTTTAAGGACTCTTCTTAACCTAACCTATGTCCAAGAAATTTGGTTCATTAGTACTTAGTATTAGCTATACTAAACAAAGGTGATTTCTACCCAACAGAAAATATAAATATCAAAAAAGAAAGTAATAGGTTATATGTCATAATAACCAAATAAGATTAGGACTTTAATCATATATGTGATTACTCCCAATATTTTGTTCAAACTAATAGTATCATTACTATTCTGAAAAAATTACTTTAATCTCTTTAGTAGGTTAGGATCTTATTCAAATTTAATTGATCTTGAGTTTGCACAAGAAACTAGCTAAACTTAAATTAGGTAGATAATAAATCAGTCAATCATATCTCATATGACTCCGAGATTTGTTCGGTTATAATTCTTGATAAAATATATCTTATATATTATTTATAGCCTGTCTTTAAATTCATATATATGATCATCAGTTTACTCTTCCAAATTATATAAATTTAGTTAAGTAGGATATGTTGTTATAAGGTTAAACATATTTGAGTTAAAGCATCCTTAACCTTACTAAACAAACCTAATAATAAACAGAGCTCTAATTTATTCTTATAACAATGGAAGGCAATAATTATGCTCTAAATATGTACTTACTATTTTAAGATAGATTTAATTTTAACTGGCCTCTTAAAAACAGAATTTACAAGTAAAATGTCCCATATTTACATATGCAATTCAATATGCTTATATAATATACGAAAAATACAAAATTAAAACATACAATTCATGCAAACATAATCATATTATATGTATAAAATATCAAGCCTTGTTAGATTCTAGTTATTGATTTTCATAATCTAAAATAATATTTCTAATAATTAAATTAGATTAAACTCATTGATTCCTTAATAAATTAAATTTCTATTTCAAATAGAAATTCAATTAGATTTTGAAAACAATTTTTGAATTCATATTATAAACCATTTCCAATTATTTTGACTTATTTGGTAAATTTTAATTGTAAACAATTTTAACAAATTATGTTTGTAACTTATTATAAAGTAGAAAAATCTTTCTAAGAATTTATTAAGTACGATATTCTAATATAATTAGAATTCTAATTAGAAATAACATTTCTTAATTATTAATATTAAAGGAAACCATTTTCAAAAGTAAATATAACATTTTAAATTCATTAAAGAAGTTGTTTACATTATTTATTTAGAGATTAGTTTCTTAATTAATTATAAATCATTTTTAATGAATTAGGAAACTGTTTTTTCAAAATATTAAAGAAAACTCATTTTCTTAATTAACAAATGGAAATATATTTTAAACTTTAGACAAGAAAATATCTCTTTCTAATAATCAAGAAACTTATTATTTAAACTAATAAAAGAAATTTTTATATGAAATCGAACAATAACCTTCTAAACAAATAATAAACTTAATATATCTTAATCAAATTAAAAACTTTAATTAAGAAACTTTTTTAGTTAAATAAGAAAATAATTTTCTTAATTATAAAATATTATATTTAATTAATTTTAATTTAATTAGAGATATAATTAAATTTTAGTTTTAGAAAATAATTTTTTAAATTTTAAATTAAAATGAATCTAATTATTATTCTTAATTGAATTAAAATAATTTATTGAATTTAAAATTAATTTTAAAATTTAGAAATCTTTTAAACTATATTTAGAAATTGGGTTAACATAAAAATACATTATTTTATATTTAAAATAAATTTATTCAATATTAAGATCACTTTAATCTAAAAACTAAAAATTAGCCTTTTATAAGTTTAAATTATGTTTGTACCAATTTAACTTTTGGGATACTTTATACTAACCCTAAAATCACCTGTCCACGTGTTCAATCATTTGGCTTCTTCCTTAGAAAACTTTTTTTATTTTTTGAAAATTATGATTTCATTAAACTATGACGAAGGATTAATACACGAATATAAGGTACCCATCAAATGCAAACACGTAGTTATTGCTGTCCAGACATGTAGCTACAGTGACACCTAGACATATGTGTCGACACCTGCGCTCTCTGGACAGATTGCCATCCACAAATACATATAGTTCCAGCTTTATCGCAATGAACTTGAGCTCCATTCAGCTCGATAAGGCATCGCCCATCTTCTTTACGAAACCTTAGTCCTCAAAAGAAAACCTAGCTGCCATTAAAGCTGTTGTCGCGAGCCACTCATCAGTCATCGTCTGCAGCCAAGTAGCACCGTCACTGCCACTTGGCAGACTATTCACTTATATGACCGTCTAGCCTGCATGACCATGTCGCCTGATCTTTCCCTGCAAGCCACTGCGCCTGGCCATCTTGCTTGAACTCCCCAATAGCTCCAGATCTACAACAACCAACACGTAGTCACCATTCCAGAATAGCATCAAGAGTTGTCAAGCAACAGTCGCCATTCCAGAAGCACAAAAACAAACACAACAATTCTAGGCCACTAGTGTCATCGAATACCCAAAGCTGATGACTGCATCAACTCAAGACGCCTGTTACAAACTCCAGCAATCGCCGTACTGCTTGTAAATAGTTCAAAAGGCTTGAACTTGTGGGCAACCAGTCTATATGGGCTTCCAAAACCACTCCTTTTATATTGTCTTGGTAGCGATTTTGGTCGTCTCTAGATGACAAAAGCAAATTTTGTCACGAACAAACATAAACTAGAAGCAGCTCTGAAGCAATCTTTGTGGGAGCTTCATAACTTTAAAGCAACTTGTTTCGTTCCTTTTTTATATTTTAAAGTTTTATTTATTTAATTTATAAAAAAATTTATTCCCAAAATTATGATGGAGAACATGAAATCAAATCAAGTTACAGGAGTAGAATAATTATGGTGATTTCAAATATAAAAAAAGAAATATAAAATTTTTTGTTTAATTTTTGAAAGCTAAGATAAGTACTTTAGATTTTATAACATGATCGATTGATGTTTGAACAAATTAAAACATAGAAGTAACTTCACTTTTTCTTTATAATTTCCCTCAAAGTGTTTCCTCGAACTATTTTTGAACTTATTTATTATAACCACTGCAGCCTCGTACATGATCAGCCTTTCTTTGGAGTCGGTATAATAGAAATTGGACTCTTTGGTTATTTGGTTTAATCTAATTATAATTTTAGTTCAACTTTAATTAGAATTGTACTTAGATGCTAGCTAAATACTAATTGGACCCAAATTTAATATATAATATTAGTCTTTGTTTATTAAATACCTCATATTTAATCTTTAAAATTCTCAAACATTATAATTATGTAAAATTCTCAACTTCTTAAATTTGTTTGCAATAGATATAATTATCACCCTAAATCATATTTAGTATTAGATAAATTAAATTCTTTAATTTATTTTTAATTATTTAATTAAATAATTTATATTCATCGATCAAGATTAATGTCTAGCAACACATTATAACCACTCAAATATTACAAATATCAAAACAATCTTAGTTAATCTTTTGTATATGATTTTCCTGTATAATTCAATTTTTATCATATAATATTTCAATTAGGCATAAGGTATAGAATAATTTCTACTTTATTTGATTCCAATCACATTATTTCTTCACAATTAGTAATTGATTCTATTAGTGACATTTTAAAAACTATTTTCAAAGTGTTATTCCATTTTGATTAAGAATTTTCTAAATCAATATTAATTGAGAAAAATGGAGCATTCTTCTTATTCACTTTAAGTTTATTAATCTTTTATTAGTCAATTAACTATACCTATATGTTGGGGAAAATTACTACAATCTCTTCAATAATAATAGCAAGAGAAATAAAGTGTAAAAAACTAAATCAACACACACACAATTTATGTGAAAACCCCTCTTAACTAGGGAAAAACCACAATCTGAATCTCCACAGACTAAAATCAATATACTACAATAATCAAGAGTACAATCAACAACCAATAACAATAGACTCAACGACAAGCGCAATTATCTCTAAGTTCTAGTACAAATTGAAAACCTAATCAATTTCGTATTCTCTACAAACCTAAAAGATACCAACACCGAATATTATTGATGATGATCCGTTTTTTCTTGATTATCTCACCAAATAGTTGTCGTCTCACATGTCAAAACAATAAAGTGGACCTCTCTTTATCTTCTCCTCTATTTTGGTTTTTATGACAATGCTCCTATATAGCAAAAAAGGGTCAAACCTATTTATATCATCATAAATTGGCTTCTCCAATAATCCACCAAAACTTACCACCTATAGGCTAATAAAAGAACTCTATACTTAGTGGGCAACCATTTGTAAGTAAAACAAAGCCCGCACTTTCAAAACACACATAGGTAGGATTTGGAATTTGGGGAGATACCCAACATATTCCTCTCTCAACCCAAATCACCAACATTTCCACCTTATTCGAGAATCAGACCTTCTTCTTTACGGCCTTATCCCTTAGGATGCAATGGCCCTCCATATAGAAAATGTTGTTGTTGGCCTTCCTCCCTTCCTTCACTAAGCGAGCACCGCGATCTACTTTGCCCCACCTTTCAGTACCAATATATCTATGCTGGTACTTTGTCAATTCATCGAAGGAAATAAGGCTAGTATGAGCACTTGGCACATACCTCAAATTGTGGAAGGTTTAGGTCATACCATCATCATACTTCATCCTCACGGTCTCCATGCTTTAGACTTTTAATCTTTGATCACCCACAATGATGATGTGGTCATATTCCCCATCTTGATGCAAAGTATTAAACAAGGATTGGTCTATATAAACATGAACTGACGCGATCGAATCCAACACCCAACTCTCTTGGCCCTCCTTCACCTTACCATGAGTAGCCAATATACCATCACCTATTACCACATTAGCGGAATCACCATCATCATCTACTTTACTCTTATCCTTCTTCTTTTGCATTAAATAGAGACTCTTCAAATCCTCCATCATCTTTGGACAACGACTTTAGATGTGGCCTTTCTTCTTACAATAGTAACACTCCACGTTACTAAAGTCTTTCGTACGTGATTTTGATATACTCCTTGAGCCATCTCCCCTTCTCTCTTGATTCCTTCCTCTCTCAAATTCCCTTACAATTGGTGCTCGATCACCATCACTCGGAGAACCTTCATCAACATATGTCATCATCGTTTTGTTCTCCCTGAATACCCCTATAGCTTCATCTAGTGTAATCTTCTCCTTACGAACAAGCAATGTCATGATAATGGGTTGATAGGACCTGGATAGTGAAACCAATAACAAGAGAGCTTGCTCTTGATCGGTGATCTTCTCATCCACATTCTTTAACTGGGTCACTAGTTGCTTGAACAAATTAATGCGTTCTTGTAAGATTGTAGCCTCTCCATCCTCGATTGATACAACTCCCATCTCAAGCACAAAATGTTGATCAATGATTTAGAGGCGCACACACACTTTGGAGCTTATTCATTAAAGCTTTTGGATCTGTCTCACTCAAATAGTTGTACTTGATATCTGGAGCTATAGCCAACCGAATCATACTAACCGCCTTCTTCTTCATCGATGCTTACTTGGCATCATTCAAACTTGTTGGCTTGTCCACTTCCAAAGTCACATCTAAATCTTGCTTTACAAATAAGTCTTTAATAGCACTCTTCCACACCTAAAAGTTTATTTTCCCATTAAACAAGGGAACTTGAAATTTGGAAGCATTATTTTCACCTATTCTCTTCTCACATTAATTCCTCCTTAAATTAAACAAGCAGTAATTTTTTCTATACGATGATCCTCCATCCACAACTATGATATCACTTGTTGGAGAAAATTACTACAACCTCATCAACAATAATAGCAAGAGAAATAAAGTGCCAAAAACTAAATCAACGCATACGTAATTTATGCAAAAAGCCCCTCTTAACTAAGGAAAAAATCACGGCCCGAATCTCCACAAGCTAAAATCAATCCACTATAACAATTAAGAGTACAATCGGTAACTAACAACAATAGTCTTAATGACAAGTACAATTATCTATAAGTTTTAGTACAAATTGAAAAGCCTAATTAATTTAGTACTCTCTACAAATCCAGGAGATACCAAAACTAAATACCTGTCAATGATTATCTACGTCCACTTGATTATCTCACCAAACAGTTATCATCCCACACTCCAACCCAATGTAGTAGACTTCTCTTTTCTCCTCCTCTGTTCTAGTTTTTACAACAACGCTCCAAACTTGTACCATAATTTAAAATGTAGCATTTCATATGAATACATTGAGCCTATCAAAAGTCACAATTTAGTTACAAAATATGCTACATCAACGAGGAAATAAACCAAAAACTAAAAATTAATCTTCTATCCCCAACTGATCGACCTTTGAGCCATAATTTGTATCAAAATGTAGTCTTAGTAGCTAAGTCGTCTCTCTATCTTGAGCCTGAAATTGTCAACGTTGCAATTTTGGTGAAATTTACGAACTCAGTAGAGTAATCATCCTCGATAGTTCACTATTGTCATACAACACACAATAAATCATGTTTTCATGTAATTCCAATCAACTTGATTTTTGTCAAGTAGTATCACATAACACTTGACCACATTTGTCATATTTCAAAACAAAATTCAAACATTTCATCATTTCTGTATAATTTTGCAGAACATACACATTGAAAAATTATCATATATTTCATACACAAGGGTCTCAAAATATTGCAATCATTCACTTCATTTAGATCATATGTGAATGCAATGTTATGAGACTCGATTTCATTTATTTCATTGTTGTGATTGTGTGCCCTTTTCACTGTCCCATATCCGTTATGGATATCGGGCTCTTTCGTACTATCCCTTATCTGTTGGGGATATAGGGCTCTTTGTACACATTGAGCCTTCGGCTCTAATCACGAATGTCTAAGCTTTAAACTCTTTTTCACCAGCGACATCAGTCACAACTGCCTTTATATTTCATGCATTGGAATGAAATGCATTCCTCAATTTCAAACGTCACATTTGATCAATGATATTTGCAGTCATGTTCTTGTTCACAATAATCATCGGACTAGCTCCGGCATGAACATTCAAGCTGAGAACCATGTAGTTATTCTCATTCATATATAAGTAACACTTTCAATGCTTTAATCATGAATCAAAACTCCTCGAACATTTTAGAATTCAGTACACATTCATCAATATCAAATTTATTTCAGTAATAAACAAAACAAGTCAAGGTAAGACCATCTTAGGTTACTCATAATTGCTCCCTTTTTGCTTATTGCCTTGAAGTTCTGGCAATATCTAGAAGCGGTCACTCTACTCGGTCTTCTATATGTAATCAAATACAATTTCATATTACCACATAGTTCATGTAACCGAATATGCTTTTTTTAAATAAATGTATCATGTAACATGCATATTCAATGACATATGACCAGGTATACTTCTGTAATAAACTGATGCATAGATCCATTGTACTCCAAATGTGTCAAAATTCATACACCCATTAACTATTCCAGCTTTCATGTTAATACAACTTTTGGGTCTACTTTACATGATTATTATGACAAGGAAAATGGTGTATTTCTGTAATACTTTCTTCTAGTGTTCTCCTTTGCCTTAAGTTTCTAATGACTCCAAGAACATACAATTTGATTCATTATTCTATGAGTTATGCTTAAAATACTATAGACTAAGTATATTTGAAATTTTGGCTAGGGCATGATCATGCATTCAAGTTGTACAACTCATAACTCTCAATTCCAATATCTAAAAATTACAAAATTTATACCAATTGAAAGCTAAGAGAATAAACTATAACTTTTGTGAAGACAGCTTTGTCTGATTCGGCCTATATCAATACAGTTTATTCGATAACAACGGGACATGATTTCTGTCTCGGGTAGTACTATAGCCTAAGTCAAGACTCAATTTCATGCCAAATTTTGAAATTCTTAGAGACAGAATTAAAAGTCTACTTCTTGAAGAAAGTTGTATCCATAAGTCTCTAATTTAATTAGAATCAAGAATCAACTCTTTGGGAAATCTACAGATCAAGATATAATCAAAATACTAAAGCATGTTCAATGAAAATATTCCAGCAGACTCCCTCACTTTCATCCAATCAATCTTTTTCAAATAAATTCAGATGGCTCTAAATTTTTATGGAGAGGAAAAATAATGTCTTAGGAATGTTTTAGTTCAATTTTCAATTCAAGTGGAGGTTGAGAGACAAAGTTATAGTCAAATGAATCCTAACTGTGCTGTTTGAGAAGCATTGCTGGCCATGCAATCATAGTGCACGACCATGTACTCCAATTCCAGAAACTGCTACTTCCTTTCTTCCACTTATGATAGAGATACTGATAGACTATTATTTGATGCGTTAATTTGGGTCAATTGTATAGTGTTTTGGGGTAAATATATACTAAATTGTTGTTTTTGCATCATCTTTGAGTGTTAGGAATTTTTTGGAAAAATAGAGCAAAAGAAGAGAGGGCTGCCACTGAAAAGAGTCATACAAAGGAGGATGGCCAGCATTTTTCAAAAAACAGATATTTCAGTGTGATTTGAAAAAAATAAGAAGTAGCAGCAAAATGCAGAGTAAGAAGAAAAAACGTTGCGTTGTGTTGTGGAAGGTTCAATGTGTTTTGAGAACAAAAGAATAACCCACGTAGCCCCTCCAGAGGGACGCAGACACAGCCACGCAAAAGAGGGGAGACGCCTCCACTAACCTAGCCTCCATCCAGCAAAACTTAAGCTACCTCCACTCACTCAGAAAAGCACGCCTCCACTCACACTCCATCCAGTAAAACACCAAGCAGCCTCCAGATGCAACTCACACACCTTCCATTCATAGCAACGCAGCCTCCACTCATAGAGTAGCCTTCATTCAAGAAGCCTACACAAAAATCAACACAGACACAGCCTCCAACCATTAATTCATACAGCCTCTCACCCATTGGTGCCTCCATCCTACCTCCATGCCACTCAACCACCCATATAAGCTCTAGACGAAACAACGCAGCCAGCCTCCATTCCATTTATGAAGCCAACCTTCACTCCATTCACAAACATAAGAGAACGCCTCCACTCAGCCACCAATGTTAGCCCTCCACTCATGCAGTTTCCGCATATCTCCACTCAAACACGGAGAGCCTTCAGTAGAATAAAAACCCACGCAGCGTCCATTCCAATCACATCGTTTTTTTGTTATTTAATTTCTTTATGAGTTTGTTCAAGGTTTTTGCTTGTGGATTGGTTGGCATGATGATTTGTAGCTAGAACCTTAATTTCTCTTAGGGATTTGATGTTTTGGTGATGCTTTAATATTAAAATTTGTTGAAATCCATGACTAAATATTCATACACTTATTGATTTTCCTTGGGTTTAATTGTTCTTACTTTGGATCATTGGAAGATTGCTTAATATAAATTCACCTTTGGAAAAAGGGGTTTTTGCTAGAAGATTGAAGGAATTTCAACTAGGATTTTCTTGTGAGTTGGGAGACCCAAGAAACCTAGGAGGTGAAAATAGAAGGTTAGGTTTGGAACTTAAGAAACTCTAGGAAGGACTTAAGTAAGGGATTACTAAGTGATGTCTAGAGTGTATCGATTAATTTACCTTTAGGAGAAGGAGATTAATTGCTCTTAAAATTCACATACAAGGTTAGGATTGTTCATTTGTGGAGGATAGCTAATTCAATATTAAGGTTGACAAAAATATCATTTCCTAAGAGAAAGTCATTCTCCATTGACAATAATACTTTTAATTAGTCAATTGTTGCACTCTTTTATGAAATTAGTTGTTACATAGATTTATTATATTCATAGTTATTTTGGTTGCATTGATTTAGGTAGTTACTTAGCAATTCAATTGAGTTTTTATTAATTCTTTACGTTGCTTTTAATTTTCCAATATTTCATTCAACCCGATTTCAAACACTGTTAGCTAACATAGATTTAAATTTTCTAATAATCCCTGCGGACACCACTTAGTTCTTACCAATTTATTACTCACTTCGACAACAGTGCACTTGCGGTTTGTGAACAACTTACCCCATCATCTCTAATTTATACTCTCTCATTTACCTCATCATTTCAACTCCCATTTCAATTCAACTTTCTCTAAACTAGCTCATAACTGAAGATTAAATTCAAACATCTAAAAACCGATGCATACATGTATTTCACATTTTCAACTTTCTTTGATTGCTGTAATTTTATATTCAACAATAACGATCTACAAACTAAAACAGAACCTATAGCCATACGGTTCTACATAACTCATACATGCATTCATTTACAGACATTAAAACATCATCAAAATGTCATTTGCATTACCCATACAACTTAAAGAATCACTTACTTGATTGTAGCAAAATTTCAGAAGTTATGAGGGGGTGAGAATGATAACCGAAGACCCCAAATAGCTGAAGTGATGATTTTGCAAGTGTGTCATTGATGGACTAATCAAAAGTTAAACATAAAAGTGAACGTGCATGGTATTTCGGTGATGGATGGAAAATAACCCAAACAAATGCAGAAGTTAAGTGTTTAAGTGATGAAGAGCAAGAAGGAAGATGATGGTTTTGGTGGAGGCAAAACCAAGGAGCTGCAAAAACTTTCTTGACCAAAGCATAGCTTAGGTGTTTCATTAATGCCTTGACATATGTCTCCAATACATGTGTTACATTTGTCCACTAGTTATACTACGACTTGTCCCTTAGCCATTTATCCACATGTCACACCTTAATAGGTCAATTTGTCGATTTATAGTTAGTCCATTTGTCACACTTCTGTTGATCTTTTATTTCTACTCTTTTTTGTCCAAAATACTCTCAATTTCCAAAAGATCCGAAATATCACCACAATTACTAAATCAATTTTAATACAATCCAATATACTTTTCAAGACAATAAAATCCACAATTCCCATTTATCTTATATTTCTATATTTTTTCTAGTCCAAAAAATTCCAAATTTTCGGAAATTAAAAAAAATTCACCAAAAATTTCAAAATAATATTAATAGTCTCCAAATCAAATTTCAATACAAATAATCCATAATTCACATTTTTAATGACATTTATAAATCAATTGTATCCGGAAAATGTCAATAAATGCATGTATAATTATTTCATGAATATCAACACAACTCACATATTTAAATATGTCATATGATGCATGAAATGCACTGCTAATTTCTCAGTATACACTATTCCGAGGTCCTAGCCTCTAACATGAAATATTGGAACGTTACAAGAGGGTTGGCTGGGCCCATCCTGATTTTATTGTTTTTAAAATATATAAAAACGACATCATTTTGTACCTTCTCATCGAGCCACGAGCGGAGCCTAGGTTAGACCAAGCAATCTTGACCCATGGTTTGTTCATCACCAGCCGGGCCATATTTGTCATCCCTCTTTTCTTTCTCAATTTTTTTCTTTTCACGATTGCTTTATTGATTATTTTCTTAGCATATCTAAATTACACAATTTTATCCTTCTCCCCGTGCATTAATTTATCTTTTTACCCGTTTTCTCCATCTAAAATCCGAAGGTGATTTTGTTTTAATAATATGACACGATTCCACTATAGACTTATTACTTAAAACACTCTTCTCTTTGATTTAGGCGCAAAAAGAAGGGAGGTATCATATATACTTTGGAAAAAACCCTATGGTTTGTTGAGATACTTGGTGTTAATGATTTTGAATGTAAATTCCGAAAAGAAAAAACAAATGATTGTTGAATGCACATTCTACGCAAACAGCAAGCCAATGAACTTAACACGTGTCATTAATGACGATTTGGGTTAACTTATAATTTTACTAGTAAAAGTATAAAAGTATGGTTGTTAACAGTAATGTATAATTTGACGTTTTCGAAAGTTGAATTCTAAAGCTAAATTAAGAGAAACACTGGTGAAATGTTCCAGAGTTCTATTTTTCCTTCAATAAATAGTAAGCAAATCAATTTAAAGAAAATTGTTTTATAATTTTATGTGAAATATTTAAAGGGTAAATTACTATTGGATCCCTGAGGTTTTCAGAAATTCGCTCGTAGATACCACAGTTTTCACAAATCAGCTCTCGGGTTCTTTTTTTTTTTTTCGTTTGACTGAGGGGTCCTTCCGTCGATTTTTTACCCATTTTTCTGTTAGGTCGAGATGAAATGACGAAGTTACCCTTTTTAATTCAAAACACTGTTCAATGAA
>JAOSBN010000178.1:39727703-39762966 GCA_027563595.1 Erythroxylum suave | reverse complement strand
TTGAGGATCTCTGCATTTTCAATCAAAAACCCTAAAAATTGGAAGATGGAGAACAGAACTAGTAGATAAGCAGAAGATAAGGAGATGAGAAGAACAAGAGAATGAATGGGAGGAGGAAAAAAAAAAGGAGCAGAGAAGGAGAAGAGAATGAGAAGAGAAGCAGAAGATGTGTTAGATTGATGAAGATAACGTAAACTTGATTTTAAATATTAATACAGAGGGTATTTTGGTCTTTAAAAATTTTCACTCTCCAAAATTTTCACTTTTTCTGAAGACTTAACGAAAAAATGGGTAAAAAATCGACGGAAGGACCCCTCAGTTAAACGGAAAAAAACAATAAGGATCCGAGAGCTGATTTGTGAAAACTGTGGTACCTACGAACGAATTTCGGCAAACTTTAGGGACCCAATAGTAATTTACCCATATTTAAATATCATTTATTATATTAATTAACTTAAAAATATCAATAAAATAATAATTAAAAAATGAATAATTTTTAAATATTTGACATATATAATTTATAAATTTTTAAAATTTTTAATTTAATTATTAATCTTCCCATATCATACTCGTTTACGATTTTGTTGATAATTATCTCTAAATTAAATAATTTATTAAAATTTTGAGTACTTCCATAAAGGAAGGCCTTATAATATTAGAACCAACGCTTTAAAATTCCAATAATAAAAATTTTAAATTAAATAATTTTTTATTTAATTTTTAAATTTTGGTCTGACTAATCTTTATTATTAAAAACTGATTATTTTATTTATTAGTTGATTAATTTTTATAAACTTATTAATTTTTATTTAATAGTTTTTTCGATTATATTTGAAAATTTTTAATAAATAAAAATAATATTCTTCAAATATTTTTAAAATTTATTTAATCTCTAACTAATTTTATAAAATTTAATACTAATTAAACCTTTCAAATTTTAAACTTGTTTTGTCAAGTTAGCTTCTAGCTCAATTTTTAAATCATTGATCAGAGATATAAAAATTCGGCGCATAGTTCTTTGTTCCCTCGACACTAGGCAACAAAAGCACGAAAACAAGGGTTTTGTTACTCGTGTGTTCAACAAAATAATCTGGGATACCGATTTCTAATTGAGACACGTAATTTCAAAAAAAAATTAAGTAGCTTTTATTACACGGGTGTATGCGTATCCGATATTGACAAATATATGATTGTGAATAGAGGGCAGACATTGGGGACCAGCAATTGATGACATTTCATTATCAATCACAATACATTACTCCTCTTGATCCCATTAGAATACTTGTAAGGTCAATTAAACCTGCAGGCCTCTTCCTTTTCTTTTCCTTTTGTCTGTTACACTCTCTTTTTCTCACTTTTCCTTTTGGGTGAATTTTCTTTTTAATGATCAATCATGCCATTAGGTGATCAATGAGTAGTGTATATGCTTATGAGTGAATGACACATGCTTATGTCTGAATTATTGTTATAACTTAGAAATGGCTCGTGCTTAGTTAAGCACTAGTTAGGAATTCATGTTGTACTATGATTACAAACATTATTACTGTTATCATTCAATGTTTGCTCTAACCCAGGTTTTGGACAACTGCCTATACATTTTGTTGCTTAGAACTTGAAGACTTCCAGTCGCCATTTACTATCTACCTTGTTGTTTTATTAAGGTTAATATCCTAACACCTTATAACCAAAAAAGAGCATAGTCATTCATTTTAAAGGTTTGATCTTGATTAAATAAATTGAAGCTAATTCTAGGCATTGAGTTTAACCATATACTTTTGGACAAGCACGTACTTTGACGTAAGAAATAATATCCGAATTGAGTATTGATAATCTAATATTTCAAAACTTGCATTTTAGCTCTTTTAAGGTTTCACTGTACGCTTACTCTTAGTTCATCTGCAATGATTTCACTTTTCACATTGAATAAGGTGACATGTGAAAAAGGATGGAAAAAAAAAAAAAAAGAAATCGGTCCCCATAATTAAATAATTTATATTAGTCATGAGTACAATAATTTTTGCTTGTATGAAGTTCCTAAATCAGCGGCAGACAAATAACTCATGTATGGTTAAATTAACTGCCACCAAAGTCGAGTACTGTTGTCCAACAGGTACATTACCAGCCACCAACAATAGTGAAGAGTTTTCTATATAAGCCAGCCTTTGCTGTATTCAAACTTACTGCTTTAAACACAAAGCTTCCTCTCTTTTTTAGCTATAGCAGCTTTTTATCGGCTCCCTTTGTCACCTCTTGAGGATTTGCTCTCAATAAAGTTACCGTTCAGGGTGGATCTGAGCAAAGATACGAGCTTTATTGTTAACTGCTAGTGATTAAGTGAAGGTTTGTCTTTTTCTTTTTTTTCCCCCGATATATTTGAACGTTCAAGAATATAATTTTTTTTATTGTCCTGTGTATCTTCTGATCTGTTTTTGGGAAATTATTTTTTGGGTTTAATGTTGGGCAGTTTTGTATTTTATTAAAAATTAAAGTTTGGTTTCTGGGTTTCTCAAGATTCTGTTAAATGGTTGATTTTCTGGGTATGGTGAGAATTATGAAGTTTAATGGCCTTATCGACCAAGTCAGCTAAGGTTTTTTGATATTTTGAAAGCTGGAAGTTGCAATTAGCTAACGTTTTTGGTGTGAATAATTAGGGGAAGATTAAAAGTGCTCGCGTGCCTTTTGATTGATCGGTTTCTCAAATCATTTAAGAATACATAGAAGGTGGAGAAAGACACAGTGTTAAGCTTCGAGTTAAGTAGAGAAAAAAGGACTTCTACAAATCTTGTTCCTTTGGTATTTTGCTTAATAAGAGTGTGGAAATCGTTATATTAATTCGTTTACTTGTGTTTTCTTTTAATTTTGGTAATCTGGTTGGAACGTTTACATTGACATTTTTCCATCATGTAATTGCATTTTTGTGCTGATTATATCTGGGACACTTCTAGCTCTTATGTCATTTCTTGTTTACTGCCTTGCAGCAAATTTTGGTTACACCACCTAGTACCATTACTGATTTAGAAGTGAAGCTTAAAAGTGGGTTAAACAGAACAAAATGCCTTGGTTGACTCGATCAGTTGATGTCTTCCGCAAAGTAGTGCCCTTGAACTTGTATTGCAGGGTTATTCTGTAGATCTTTTGCCACTGCAACCTTATCTTCAGGAGTAGAGACTTGCCCCTTTTTCTTTTTTTTTTTTCCCCTCCTCCTACCAGGAATTTCCGTGTCACAAGTTGTATCTAGATAGACTGAGATTTGAGGTGTTGAAAGAAGTGATGGTGTGCCAAGCTGCAAGTCAAACAAGATTTCGGGCATTAAAATATGAGAATGGAATTGCTGGGAGACATACAATTATAGTTAGAGTTATTGCATGCTATCAACCATTGCAGGATTGCCAGGTTAGTACTGTGAAAATTTATGCCTGTTTTACTACTTGACTGTTTGCATGATGAAGTTGATTACTATTTTCATTTACATGACTTGTACTATAATTGAACCCTTAATTCCTGCCTAGATTATTTGCTTTTATGTTCTTAACTGCATATTTTTCAGCACAACTTAGTAATCAGCCTGGAATTTTTGTTTCTTTTTTACAGGCTGAATATTTCCGTCATTTGCTTAAGCCGGTTACGTAGGTGGATTCTCTGTGTGCGTCGCGATACTAAGCTGGAAGTTGTAGTTTGCCTTTTTTCATTTTTGTTGTTCTGGAGAGAAGCAGCAATTTCTTGGCATCAAGTATTGAAGCAGTAAACTTGGTAAGTTAAGGAATATCCTTCTGTTCTGACCCCAAGATAAGCAGATGTTCTTTGTCAGATATGTGGTCCATCTTTTGCTTTGCTAATTTCAGGTAAATACATTGGTTACTTAGTTAAGGCCAGCAATTTGGCTTTGTCCACCGCATTATACTTGGCAATCGATAAACTTCAATCGCATGAGCTCATCACTGGAGCCCCAGCAATATTTGCCAACATATACAAAGCCTGGCACTTGCATGCCATCTGAAGATGTGGCTATGTTTGGTTTTCCAGTCCCAAGCTTCCCTAGTCTGTTTCCACAACAAAGGAATCAAGTCCATGCTATGCATGGCCATTTACCTCCTCACTTCCAGAATTTGGCTCCTGCTAAGAACTTTTCTTTTAAAGAAAAGTTATCTTATTGTCCTGGGGTGGAGGCTGTGCCTAGTTCTATTCCTGCATGTTATAGGGGATATGTTATATTCGATCAGTCTGGGAATGGAACAAGGGTCATGTATAGTCCCTTTTGTTCAACTATCCATAAACCAACTATAGCTGGTGCAAAACTGGAATCTGGTTATGATCAAGAGGCTGAAGAATGTGCAGCTAAAATGGATCAAATGAATCCAGAAAAACTGAAGGATAAAGAGTCAAACGGCAATCACTCAAAAGATGAGGAAAGTGAGATGCATGAAGACACTGAAGAAATCAATGCGTTGCTTTATTCTAGCAGTGATGGTTGTGATAGTTACAGTGATGATGATGATGATGAGGTAACCAGCACTGGTCACTCTCCAGTAGTGATCGGGCCATGTTGTGGGGTGCAAGAAGAAGACGAGGAAATGAAAGAGGAAGTTGCTAGTTCTGCTGTGCCAAACAAAAGGCAGAAATTGCTTGATGGTGAGTACAAAAAGTCTTCTCCTGGGGATACAACAAGCTCACTTAAATCAAAAGTTTCACGCACATTTTCTGATTTGAGCTATATTATAAGCCGAATTGAAGAAGAGGAGTTTGTTTCCAATATGGGAAACAAGGAATCCAGAAGAGATAAGAATCGTGCAACATTGAAAATCCTCAAGACCATAGTTCCAGGTGCAAAGCATAAGGACCCATTGTTGGTACTTGATGAAGCTATAGCTTACTTGAAGTCATTGAAGCTAAAAGTAAAAAATCTAGGAGCGAATCAAAGTTAAGTTTCGCTCACTCCTACAATTGACTAAAGGGGGTGGAGGGAAGAATGAATTAAAAAACTAGCAGCCTAACGCATTTTTCTTGGCTTGAATGATTGATGAGTTTGAAGTCACTCCATTGGCTTTTTACATGTGGGGTGCCTTTTTCCCTGAAGATTTATATAATGGGCCAATGAAAGGGGAGTGGTAGTGTGAATGATGCGATTTGAACAGCACTTGGGGTTAAATGGGTTGTGTTTGTTGACCAGAAATGATTATCTTTTAGCTTTGTTATGGATTAAAGGTTAACAGAAGTCTCAAAAGATACGAACGCATGGGATGGCAGAAGCGGTGGGCTATGGTCTCAATGAGGACTTGCAAACCCTACAAATTTCGTGCATGCGCGTTAGGTATCTCGGGACCCACTGTCCTTTTGCATAAATCATGCTGGTATTAAACTAAACTAGAAGTCCAAAGTAAGTTTTCTGATGCCGCTGATTGCCGTGGATAAAAAGCAGCCCTCAATTGCCGATTGCTTGGGGTCGAGGGCACCTGTATTCAGAAGTAACGGCTTGCTTGTTTCAGTTGGCATGCGAATTGTGTTTGTGTTTGTGTTTGTCGATTTGCTTTTCTCGATGTCCCACGTCTGGATGTATGTATTTGTATTAATGCGATGGCACTGATGTGTAGATGTGACCTTGTGCATGTAATAAATAATGTGAGATACTTGCTCTGATCCACAATTTTACCTGCTCATACTTTAATAATAATGCTGGAAGGTCCAACAGTTGGACTTAACACTTGGCACAATGTTAAATGCTGTAGAATATGCAGACGTGTATCGATTTTAGTTTTCTTGCTTCTCAGGCATTCGGATCCTTTTCTTTTATGATAAGGATCTCGTCAGACTGGCATGGATAGTGGAATAATTATTTAATAGAATCGGAATGATGACAAGGGTTGATGCGGCATACTCAATTGGGATGTTGAATTTCATCAACACTTCGAGCCTTTTGTACTCTTTCTTTGGTTCCATCATTAATTTTCATAGGATGAAAATTTTTTATGCATGTGAGAATCAGCAGCTCTTGAAAGAAGGGCCTCATAAAAAACCTACCCCTACTTATCCCTAGTTGCGCTTGCAGGTAAAATGCTTGCTTTTACAAAAGTTGATGTACTTGCCAGCATTTAACACATACAGTAAGTCGTAAATGGGCCATTTACTAACCAGAGCCCCTTTCTTCCTTTGTCTTTTGTTTAAATTTTAAATGCACTTATCATTATCATATTACTAATATGAGCTAGACAGAAAGTGGCCTGTCTTGGTACCGTTTGATGCAATATCAAAAATCAAAATTCACTGACGATGCAAAAGTGGCCTGTCTTGGTACCGTTTGATGCAATATCAAAAATCAAAATTCACTGACGATTCCGAACTTTGCATATAAAGTATCCCCGGGTAGTACTCAAGGATACTTTTAGGTTAGCACGTAAAAGAAACAAGACACCTTCTGGGGAGGAAAGAGAAAGCATTCTGATGTCCTTATCTTGGCAAAGTGTGTGAAAAGTTTTGAGCAGCCGAAGAACTCACCTTTTAAAGTGTGCATGCAAGTGTTGAAAACTTAGTCCATTATAAATAGTATAGTGCTCTCCTATGCACGACCTTGGCGGGATTAGGAAAAGTACTCAATAGGACCTTGGTCTCTTCTCTCTTGCCTACCAGCACTTTTCTACTTTATGTGGCCTAAATTCTTTGGCCACCAACCCAAGGGAAGACTACGGAACTTCAGGTACAAAATTTGGTCTCCTGAAATTCTTGAAGTGCCGCAATTAGGAACAGTAATGCCACTGAAAACAAGCTGTAAGCTACTTTCAAGTCTTTTTTGATGCTTCAATAAGAGGAAACTCTTGCCTATTTCACTGCTGTATATGATGAAAAGTTCTTTGAAATTCGGGTCACCACATACGGCATGCCTTTTGGGTTGGTGCATATTCCTATTGAGGCAAGTGGTTGCGTAAAGCGACATTGAAGGAAATCAAGTCCTGTCCCCTAGAATCTAGCTAGATAAGTATTTGAAGGTGCCCCACTTTCGAAACCAGCGAATTTTCCTCACTGTTGAAAATTCAAACTTTGAACGTGCAGACGACTTAAGGGAACTGGGTTCCACTTGAAGTGCATTTACTGACATCATCTATAGAAAGTGTTTGTGGTGGAAAATTCACGAGTTTGAATGTTGCATGCCAACACTCAGCATTAGTTAACATTGCATACAATGAAACAGAAACCCAGGAAAATATGAGCATAAAAAGACTAATCATCAAATAATTTCACGGCACGCATATTTCACATTAATGCTAAGTGGAAAAAAGAAATCAAGAAATATATTTATTATCATGACATATATGTCACTTTAGGGATATTATATTTCAAAATCAAGAAATGTTTTTTATTTTAATTTTATCTCCAAAAATATGTTAGTTATAATATTTTTTATTTTAATTTTTCTAATGGACTGGCCAAATCCTGATACAATGTTTTCAACGTTAATCATAATCAAGTTATGTTAATTGTCCTTGACCTTAATTAGATTAGAATCACCGTAGCTCAACTCTCTTCAATGTGGTAATTTTAATCTAATCAAGCTTGTTTAGATTAGAATCAAGGTAGGGTGTCTAAGTTCTCGTTTTCACATTTTCTCGGTTTCCAAGGATCCCTTTTTGTATATTCATCTAACAAATGAAGTAGGTAAATTTAGTAAGAATGTTTTATTACTATATGTCAACCAAAGAATATGTTTGCTTTCATATTCATTAGTACTTGTCCGCCGAAGTTATTAGTCTTTTATTTTGGCAGGAGCCATCGCAATCCTTCAATGCTTCAATGAATGGTAAATAATTTGCTATTTATTTGATGTAAACGTTTCAAAAAGATAAAGAGTATGTATTCCCAAATCTATTACCAATTAACATATGTGATAACACATTGTTGAATAAGTCATAAAGAGGAATCCTACATAATAAGATTTTACAAATGTTACATAATTTATGTAGTCTATTTCTCATTTGAAAAGTAATAAGTGGATAAAGAGGGATGGTGAGGATAAATGGTAAGGTAGCTCGAGTTAGAATATGTACTCACAACTCAAAAAGGCTAATTTTATCAAAATGTTGTTTGAGAAAGGAGCTAAGAAAACTTTAATCTTCATGATATGGTAACAGATATATTAAATGAAGATGAGAGAGAAACTCTAGCTTCTCTATAATCTTTTCCTTACTCACAAACCCTAACCCTACATTTGAAACGACCTCATTCCTCCATTCGACCATCTCACACCAAAACCATATATCTGAGACTTTACCAGATCACCTCACCCGTTAACCTTAGCAATACCTTTATGCCTTGAACCTAAAATGGACCCAAACTTTCCACCATTATCAGCCACCCTCAAACCCACCCTTTCCTCGACCCCCTAACCAAACCCCTCCTCTCCTCCCAAACTCTCTATAGCCCATCCTTCTTCCCCTTCCCACTCCTCAACAAATCCACCCTCCACTTCTATCACTATTCCCAAACCTTCAGACCCTACCATAGGCAACAATGCTAGTGGACCTGGGAAAACCTAGAAACAAGTAGTTGGAGATAACATTGACTCAACTTTGATTTACAGTCCACTAATGGAGATTGATGGGAAGCTAATTGTGGCTCCTAGTTTAGACATCCTACAAGAAGGAGCTAGGTCATGAGAAGCTACCCTAGTTGGATTTTTTATGGAAAAAAGACTTGATATAAGCATGGACACAAATAAATTGGAAAGGAACAGGTCTTATAGAAGTAATGCTCACTGAGGAGGACAACTTGATATTCTCATTCTCCTCAAATTCGAAAGCTCAAAAGGTAATTGAAGAAGGCCCTTGGCAAATCTCTTAACTCCATTTATTTTTTCAAAATTGGCAATTGGGATTGGAATTAGAAAAAAATCATGATAAAGAATATACCTCTACGGGTGAATATTCACAATATTCCTTTAGAATATTGGACTACCAAAGGATTGAGGATGATTGCTCTCTACTTGGGGAAACTAATATGTATGGATGAAAATATTGCATTGAGGAAAAGGGTAGGATTTGCTTGTTTATGTGTGAGTATGGACATCTCTAAGGAAGTGAAAGAAAGCATCCCTATCCTAAGGTTAGCAAATGAACACTCCCTGAAAGAAGATAAAGTAGTGGTTACTTAAAAATGGAAACCGTCTCTTAAGGCTCAAGGCGATGAATGGAAACCCATTAGGAAAGTTTTTACTAGAGGTGACTACTGGGATGTGACGGGCATACAAAAGAATCTGATAGAGGACAGCAAAAAAGATGTGGATACAGAACAAATTTCGGACAACCATGGAATAGTCTAGGTTGTGGGAGTCTCTCTTGTTAATAGGAAGAACACCCAAGGGGAGTAGAATCCAAATTAAGTCTAGCAGGAAGGAACACCTCAAAAGCTTTCTAATAACCAACATAATTTACCGATGAGTAAGGCACAAAATGTTACCGATGCTATTATGATTACTCCTAGTGGAGGTGAACTAGAACCTACACAAAGTGAAAATAGTTTACAAAAGGCAGATCTGCAGAATGGAGATTCTTAAGAGGAGCATTTTGAGCAAGTAATCTCTAGGAAAAGTAATAGGAGCAACATAAAAGGCTCCAAAGGTAAAAGCAACCTCTTATGGCTTTGATTGTATGGGATATCCGTGGAATAAATAACCCCTCCAAGCTTAATGCCTTGAGAGATTTTGTTAAAAAGGAAAAGCCTCTAGTTTTTTGTCTTTTGGAAACAAAAATTAGAGTAGTGAACTTGAATAAACTAACTATTTTGGGTAGTAAATGGTAGTTTCTTACAAACCACCAAATTCATGCCTATAGGAGAATCATTATTGCTTATGATGGGGAATTGGTGGAGATTAAAGGCCTAGAATCCACTCAGCAGTTTCTTCACACTGAGCTCTATTTCAAAGTGGAAAATTGTTGTGCTTTTGCTACTTTTTTCTATAGTTTAAATACTGTGTTCCAAAGAACCAACCTCTGGAATTCTCTAAGAAGAATAAAGGCTTCAATAAATGATCCATGGTTGGTTAATGATAATTTTAACACCACTCTATTCAGATCGGAAGCAGAAGTAAGCTATAATTTGCCCAATTATTCTTCTGATATGTTTGATTGTATGCAGATGTGGAACTTTTAAACCTAAAATTTGAAGGCCACAAATTCACTTGGTTAAACAAACAAAGCTCTACTTGGCACATTAGGAAAAAAAAAAAGGATAGAGCAATGGTAAATGTGGACTGGCTTAAGACTTTCTCAGGCAGCTCAGTAAAGTTTCTAGACCCTGGAATTTCTGACCATACTCTTATGAGGATTGACAACTTGTTTACTACTACTAGAACCCTTCATCCATTTCGGTTCAATAACTTTTTGGTCAATATGGAGGATTTTCAAGAAGTTATAAGGAAGGGATTGGACTGTGAGGTTTATGGAACAAAATAGTACATATGCATCCAAAAGCTCAAGTCTATTAAAAAGGAATTGAAGAGCCTTAACTCAAAGAAAGGTCAAAATATCTCTAAGGAGATAGAAGCCACAAAGGATAAATTTTCAGTAATACAGAAAATGGTGCCAGAAAATCCTACAGATGCACCACTAGTTACATCTGAAAAGGAAGCCCTAAAGAACTACCTGAAACTAGTGGACAATCGGTGCTCCTTATTCAAGCAGAGAGCCAAAATCAACTGGATAAAGGAAGGGGATAGATGTACTCAGTTCTTTTTTAATTCATTGTTAGTTAGAAAGAATGTGAATAGAATCAAATCTATCACTTTTGAATGTGGAGTTGTTGTTTATGGACAAGAAGGTATTGTAAAAGATGCAAGAAATTTTTACAGTAATCTCCTAGGCTTAGACAGTGCTCCTTCTGATCTTGGTATTGATTTACGGTAGTATTGTCAAGCAAGAATCCCAACATATGAGGCTGATTTGTTAATTAGAATAGTCTCGGATCAGGAAATAGAGATGGTTGTTTTTAAAATGAATGGTTTTAAGGCTCCAAGACCTTATGGCTTCAATGGATTTTTCTATCAAAAATCCTGGAGCGATGTGGGGGGATTGTTAAGGAGGCTGTGCATGAATTTTTTTTTCAGAAAGGGGTACTGCTTAAGGAGATCAATAAGACTTTTCTTTATTTGGTCCCCAAAAACTCCAACCCGACCTCTTGGAGTGAGTTCAGACCTATTTTCTGTACTAACTTGCTCTATAAGATCATAGCCAAGATCTTGGCAAATAGAATGAAGGAGGTACTAAAATTTCTCATCGGTGAGAATCAAGGAGCTTTTATGAAAGACAGGGATATTAGAGATAATATTCTTCTAATGCAGGAGCTTTTGAAAGGCTACAACCGCAAGCAAAGCCCTCAAAATTGCTCTATCAAAGTGAACTTACAGAAAACATTTGATAGTGTGGACTAGAACTTTCTGCTACAAACCACGAAGGTCATGAATTTTCCCCTAAGATTCAAAAGATGGATTTAAAAATGTACTACTATTGCTTCCTACAATTTATTATTAAATTGGAGTCCTACTGAGATGTTCAAAGGAAGGAAAAGGCTTAGCCAAGAGATCCTCTTTCCCTTTATCTATTCCTAGTTTGCATCGAAGTCTTTACTAAAATGTTGAAGCATAATACTTCTATAGATTCCAGGTTTAGATTTCATTCTAAGTGTAAGAAACTCTCCCTTACTAACTTATGTTTTGCAGATCATCTAATCCTTCTAAGCAAGGCTAATGTCGACTTAGTCTCTATACTGATGAGTACACTCAACTCCTTTAAGAAGGTATCGGGTCTATGTATCAATCTTCATAAGAGTTACCTCATTCTTTCTAAAAATGCTTCTCATCTCTCTAATGCCTTGTCACTAGCCACTAGAATGGAAAGCAAAGACCCTTCTCTTCTATACTTGGGTATCCCTATTTCATTCAGGAGACTATGGTTTTGTGAATGTATCCCTCTAATGGAAAAAATTCAGAAAAGTTTGGGATCGTGGACTAACAGAGCTCTATCATATGGAGGGAAACTTCAGCTTCTGAAATCAGTTATAATGTTAATGCAAACCTATTGGTGTTCCTATTTATTTCTCTTCAAGGGGCTTATTAAATCAATTGAAAAGTTGATGAAGCAATTTCTATGTGGGAAGAGGAATGGTGAGAAAGGAATAGCAAAAGTTAGTTGGAAGACTATTTGTGAACTGAAAGAAGAAGGAGGTTTGCGTTTGGAATCAATTAGTAAGAAAAATAGACTATTAATGACTAAAAGGATTTGGAGAATCCTAGGTGAAAAGCAATCTATGTGGATCAAATAGATCTATAACTACTTACTAAAATGTGAGAGTTTTTGGGCTCTAAAAATCAAAATTAGTTTCACTTGGTTCTTTAATCAGATAAGGATGAGGTATGAATTCAAACATTGCATCATTTGTCAAATAGGGACTACAGAAAGTATTTGCTTATGGTATGACAACTGGACAAAGTATGGAGCTCTAATTCATAACCAAATGGCAAGAACTCTATTGGAGAGGTTTCCTAAGAAAACAAAACTAAAAGAAATAGCTAGAGATGGAGATTGGTTGCTAACATCGAATGAGATTAGTCAATTATCCATTCCATATTATAGAAGTCATGGGGAGAGAGGTATCTACCTATGGAATGAGATCCCAGTCTTAGATATAACTCTAAAGGAAACATAAAAGATAAGGGATGGGTCTGCTAATAGGATTGGATGGTATTCCCTGATATTCAACAAAGCTAATAGGATTGGATGGTATTCCCTGATATTCAACAAAGTTATTAAACCTAATGCCAGTTTTCTTCTCTGGCTAGCTATGTTGAATAAGCTCAGCACTTTGGATAGGATGAAGTTCCTAACCTCCTTTAAAATATGCACCCTCTATTATCTTGAGGATGAAACTAGAGACCACCTCTTTTTTGAGTGTGCTTTCTCAAAAGACATTTGGTGTAGAATCTTTACTCTATATATACCAGGGACTCCCTATTATAGACTCTCAGACATACTATTGAACCTATCTCATTTGAGCACTTCTAAACATGATAGGGATATTATCCTTATCTCAGTAGCTACATATGCCCAAACTATATGGAATGAGAGGAACAAAAGAAGGTTCTTAGAGGAATCTAAAACTCCTCTCTTTCTTACCAACCTCACTATGGTCAGTATCAGGTAGCAACTGATAATACATTAGCTAAACCTATACTGTAGCAGAAGAATGGCTCTCATTTGAAGATTCTAATCTCTGATGATTTCTTCTAATCCCTATAAATTAAACTGCTTCATACACCCATGGTATCAATCCAGTTCATATCAGTTCAAATCAATGCAAAGTATAACACATTCATACATCCATGGTTTCAACTCAGTTCAGATCAGATCAGTTCAGGTTAATACAGAGCATAAACTATTTCATACATGCATGGTTTTCAAATTTAGTTCAACACAGAGAAGAACATCCAAATTCTCCAGCAATTCATTCATGCATGGTTTCCAACAAGTTTAGATTTAGCCCATAATAGAACATTCCAGATCCTCCAACAGTTCAAAAACACACATACATAGAACATATTGCAGTACCAGTTTCTGAACTTACCCTGGCTAAAAGGAGGGACCTTTATCTGGACAACTTTATACAAGTTGATTTAAGCTTGTTGGATCATAGCTGAGTCCCTGTAATCAAATAGAAAGATATTTGTATAAATCCATTTTAGAAGAAGGAGAAAACTTTCTGTGTTGTAAAGATTACCTGAGTTGTGAACAAGCCTAATGATCTTCAACGCCTGAAGGATTTGATCAAAGAATGGTCCCTGTAGAAAATATCACTCCCATTGAACCCCAACACAGAGAGGATTAGCAAGAGAAGATTCTGTAGAGATGGGAAAATTTGCCCTAATTACAAAAGATATCGAAAAAAAAACAAAGAGCAGTATGTTTACCGTGATTGAGCGACTTGCTACAGAATAAAACGTAGCAGATCCATACGGAAGACAAGTAGAGTTGCTTAATCGCTACCATCTTCGCCATCGCCTCCCCTACAATTTCGAGAAACTTCTCAAACTATTCGGAACGAAAGAGGTCGTTATGCCCTAAGTGTCAAGCCCTTGTTATTTTGTCAATTAACGTTGTCATTTTTGACCTTAATGGTGTTGATGTTGACCGTTGCTATTTTGATTCATGCTCTTAGTATCTCACATTTGCCCCATGTGAGAGGCAAACGATCTGATGTAAACAATTTATTTATTAATGAATTTTTAAATTCTAAAAAAAATAAATTAATTTCATGACTCAACATAACTATCCTTTCTATTCCACCTCACAAAATCATACGACCAAATTGAGGTCGTTAGGTAATAATCTGGTGCATCTATAAAGTTAGGAAGAACGTATCGGCTAACAATATTTTAATTTTCATCAACACATTTAATCAAGGAAGATGTTGCATCCTTTCTAGTGTCCAACTTCGGAACACACTAGGGGACTTGTTTGATTTATAGGACTGTACATTTCTCCTCCCCGTTTAATGTGTGTAGCGACCTGCCCTAATCCTTAAGTGGTCAATGTAACATCCTGTTACTTAGGATAAGGTTAAAATGGTGTTTATAATAGGTTACTGAGAAATTAGGAAGTATAATTCTTGCTTATGCATAATGTGGCATATGCGTATGCAAGAATATTGATTTTTGCACATTAATATGATTTTACATGCATTCATTGACATTTTCTAGGTAAAATTGATTTATGAATGGGATTTGTGAATTCTAATTGTCTTGAATATTAAATTGGAGTGTATTAAAATTGATTTGGAGACTATTAATATTATTTTAGAATTTTGGTAAATTTTAGAGAAATTTGGGGTATTTTTGACTAAAAAAATAAAATAAGTGACAAATTGAAGAGTGACACATGATAGTATATATATATATGATAAGTGGCCTACTTGCATGGATGACATGTGGCATTGTATCAAGCACACACATGAAAATTTTCTGCAGCTTGTGTTTGTTCTTCACCGAAAATACCAACATATTTCTTCTTTGTTCATCCTTCACTCCATCACCAAAACACTATGTGACATCCCATGTTTGGGGCTAGACTCCAAAATAGTGAATTGAGAGTACAGTGAGAAATTAGAAGTGCATTTCATGCTTATACATCATAGTATATTCACACACATGTGGGTATGATTGATTGATTAAAATTTTTATTGTGACTTATTTGTGTTAAAATTTTATTTGTAGACTATTCGTATTATTTCGGAATTTTTGGTGAAGTTTAGGAACTTTTCTAAAATTTTGGTATTTTGAATTTTGGACTAGGAAAAATAGACCAATGGTATTTTGACATGTAGCACTTCCATATAGATGAAAAATGGCCCATATGCAATGGGGCCATGTGTCATTGGGATATTAAAGCATGTAATCACGAGTTGTGCAAGGCAAAATTCTGTAGCTCCTTGTTTGTTTTTCAGTTTTGCTTTGTTCTTCACCGAACATTGACCTTCACTCTTACTGCTGGTGATTTTTCTAAAAACAAAGTAAGTGAAGTTTTAAGTTTTTGGGTTCTGTGAAAGAGGTTGATGATGTTTATGGTTTAGAAATGAATACACGCATGTGTTGCGTATGAAGCAATTCGGTGATAGTAATGAGAAGATAAGTTATATGAAAGTGTGAAATCGAGTTTATGCAGAAAGTGTTTATAGGATTGTGAGAATTGAGTTTAATAAGAATCTAAGATGTGGATAACTACAAAAAATAAATAAATAAATAGGCTATGTTTTTTGTTGGATTAGATGGAATTATGATAAGTGCAGAAAATGATGTAAACAAATGCAAAATATGATGAACAACCGTGTATAATTTCTGGTTTTGGTACTTGTAATTAATCTTGCATTTTGAGTTGTTTTTGAGTAAGATGAGCTGAAATGGAAGTAGAAGAGTTGGTTTAAGTGTCATGTGTGTTAATCGAATAAGATAGAAGTGGGAAAATCTGGACAAATAGAAGAAGAAGAAATCTACGTTTTAGAGAGAGAAGAGAAGAGGAGTTGCACCCGAAGGGTTTTCCAAAATCGAACTGTGTTAATTCTTTTAGCCACAACTTTGTCATCCAATCTCCAAATGACTTGGAACTTGAACCAATAGACTCCTAAGACATTTTTATTTCTCTCCATAAAAATGTAGAGCCATCTGAATTCGTTCGGGAAAGATTTGATTAATGGATTTAGGATGGAAGTGAGGAAATGTGTTGGAATGTTATGAACTGTAGAATTTTAACTGAACATGCTTTGGTATTTTGATTATATCTTAATCTGTAGATTTACAAATAAGTTGATTATTGATTCAGATTAAACTTGAGACATATTTATACAACTTTCTTGAATAAGTCGAATTTTAATTCTTTTCTAAGACTTTCAAAATTGTCATGAAATTGAGTCTTGGCTTCAGCTGTAGCACCACTAGAGACAGAAATCATGTCCTATTGTTATTGAATAACATGTATTTATATAAGTCAAATTCGACTAATGCGTCTTCCCAAAAGTTGTAGCTTATTCTCTTAGCTTTAAATTGGTATGGAGTTTGAAATTTTTGGATATTGGAATTGTGAGATATGAGTTGTACAAGTTAAATGTGTGATCATGCTCTAGCCAAAATTTCAAATGTTTATAGTTTGTGGTATTATGAACATAAATCATAGGATAATGAACCAAATTGAATGATTTTGGTGTCATTAGAAACTTAAGACATATAAGAACAATTGTCTAGAGGAAAGTGTTACAAAAATATATCATTTTCTTAATCTTATTGATTATGTAAATTTGACCTGAATAGGATGCTTTTAGTAAAAGCTGGAGTAGTAAATGAGTGTGTGAATAGTGAATGAGTGTGTGAATTTTGGCACTATTGGAGGACATCCATTTGTTACAAAAATATACCCGAGAGTTTTTCATTGCACATGCATGATACATGATACATTTATACCTATGTTTTCTCAATTACATACAGTACACTGATGTGAAATTGTGTTAATGTAATATAGGAGAGCAAGTAGTGTGACCATATCCTAATATTTCCAGAACATCAAGGCAATAGGCTTAAAGGAGCAATAATGAGTAACCTAAGATGGTCCCACTTTAATTTGATATGATATTACTAAACTGAATTTAATAGATGATGAATATGTACTGATTGTGTACTAAATTTCGGACAATACTTGTCTGAGGCGCTTCATGCATGTGAATATTATTGGAAGTGCTACTTGTATGTGAATGAGACTGCCTAAATGATTCTTAACTAAAAGTGACTGAATGTTATGACTGATTGTCTTGACTAATATAATGTGAATGAAAGTGATTGATTGTATTTAAATGATATGTGACATGCATTTCATTTCAATACATGTAATATAAAGGTTGTTGACTGATGACGCTACTGACCAAGACAACTACTGAAAAGATCTTAAAGCTCAAACATATAGAGCCTAAGGCTCACTGTGATCAATGAGCCTGCTAATATGGGGTACCGAAAAAATACACAATCACAACAATGTAAAAACGAATATGAGTCTCGTACATATAGCATTCACATATGATTTGAATTCATTGAATGATTTGTAAAGCTATAAGAATGTTATATGTTTGCATACATGGTATTAAACCAATGATTGTGTTTTAATCAAGTGTAATGAGGTGATAGTTTGAATAAATTGTTTGACTGAAATACAATTCATTTTTGATAGAATTTGATGCTAATCAAGTTGATATGGACTTTATGAAAATATGTTTGTGATTGATTGTGTTTTATAACATGAGTGGACCACCGAGGATGGTTACTCTACTGAGTTCGCAAAACTCATCAAAATTGCAATGTGATAATTTCAGGTTTGAGAGTGAGACGACCTAGCTTCTAAAACTCCATAGAAACTTATTTTGTGCAACTTTGATGATCAAATATGGCTCAAAGGTCAGTCAGCTGGGAATTGAAGAAATAGTTTGTTAATAACTTTTATGCATTCCTCATGTATGTAACATACTGTGTAGACTGATCTGTTATGCTCATAGGACAATGTTGGATATATATATATGTATATATATATATATATATATATATATATATATGGATGATGTTGAACTTAAAGCTACAATGCATATTATGGGCGTGTTATAAAGTGAGAAAACTTTGGATCTTAGAAAATTTGTGATTCGTGATTTTAATTACAATGCCATGTGATAAAGTGAACGTGATATAGGTAACACACCAATTCTGTCGGGCATGTGCACGTGTGACTGTCTGGTGCTCGTGCGTGCGTCGGGCAAGATTGGGGTGTTACACACTAAACTGTTCATGTTTGTGTAATTGGTTATTGATTCTTTTAGCAAAGCAAAAATTTCAGTCCATGGCAAGAAAAGCTAGAGTGAGGTTATTTGTTTTGTTTGAGAGAGATTAAATCTTGATATAGTGCAGAAGACATGAAAATATAGTAGTGAGAGAAATCATAATAGAAAATGCAATAGTGAGAGGAAGCAAAATATGATGAAATACATATATGATTTCTTTTTTTTAATGTTTATGATTAATCTTAAATGTTGAGATGTTTTGATAGTGAACGGAATATAATGGGAGTAGATTATGTGAGAGACTATAAGTGAGAAAGAAATGGTGTTTAGAAAAGAATGGATTAAGTCGTAGAAGAGAGGAAGAAGAAGAGAAGAAGTGCTAATCTGGAAAATATTGAGTGCACATGAAGATTTTTTAAAATTGAACATACTTCACTCTTTTTGTTATAAATTCTTCTCCTTACGTCCAAATGACATGAGAGTTTGAACCAACTAATTCATAATACATTGTTCTTTATCTCCACCAAAATTTATAGTGACTAATTGATGAATTTAACATGAAAATGTTGAGGTGTATTGGAATATTATGAACTAGAATATTTTCATTGAACATGCTTTGGTATTTTGCTTATGTCTTGATCTATAGATTTCCAAATGAGTTGATTCTTAATTAATATTAAACTAGAGATATATTTCTACAATTTTCTTGAAGAAGTAAAATTGATTCTATCTCTAAGGATTTCAAAATCTGGTTTGAAATTGAGTCTTGACTTAGGCTATAAGACTACTTGAGATAGAAATCATGTCCTGTTGTTATCGAATAAACCATAATGATGTAGGTCGAATCAGACAAAAGTGTCTACACAAAAGTTGTAGCTTATTCTTTTAGATTTCAATTGGTATAAAGTTTGTAATTTTTGTATATTGTGATTGAGAGATATCAGTTGTACAACTTGACAATATGATCATGCACTTGCTAAATTTCATATATACTTAGTCTATAGTATTTTGAGCATAACTCATAAAATAATGAACCAAATTGAATGATCATGGAGTCATTAAAAACTTAGGCACAGGGCATCAATTGTATAGAAGAAAGTGTTACAAAAATATAACATATTCCTGATGATAATAATCATGCAAAGTGGACCTGAAAGTGTTTTTAGATAAATCTTGACTAATCAATTGAGTATTAATATATGAATGAATATTGTGACTAGAATAATGATAAGGAACCCGGAATTGTCATGAACATGAATTGTAAATAGTTCATATACATAGTGTGAATAACTGAATACTTATACCATTGTGCGAAATTGTGATATGTGTAAATGTGTTTTGCATGATATAGAGGAGCATTTAGAGCGCCATCATCCAGACATTGCTAGGACTTTAAGGCAATAGCTTTCTGGAGTGATTTGTGAATAACCTAGATGGTCTCTCTTAATCTTTGTTTGTTATAGATTATGTACTAAATGTTGAATGAACTATTTGTACTAATTCTAGACATGGAGGTCCGAAAATTTTGATTGATAAATGTGATATTGAAGTGTTCCTTGAATGTGAATTTGGTGAAATATATGTTACTCAACATGTTTGTTAAATGCCAAAGTAAGACTTGATGGTATTTTTACATGGGACTAAAAATGTGATTGAAAATGGGAATGATTGAAAATATAATTGATTGAATATGGATGAGATGCATTTCATACACGAATGCATGATCAAATAATGATAGTTGTGACATAAGAAGCTATCGAAAATGAGCTTAAAGCTTCAAAATATGGTATAGAGACAAAGGCTCGATGTATACAATGAGCCCTGTATTTGCAGCGGGTAAGGGATAGTGTCAGTGAGCCCGGTATCTACAAGATATAGGACAGTTTAGGCACTCAGTTATAACAACATAATAATTGTAAGTGGGTCACATAAACATTACATATACGTTTATTAAGTGTAATTGACTTATTGAATTGTAATGTAAATATGAACTTAAATGAGATTGGGATATGTGTAATATATGATATATGGTGCAAGTTGTTAAATGGAAAGTTGTGAATTAAGTGCTTATATGATTTGATATATGGTATGAATTGGGTGAACCATCGAGGATAGTTACATGATTGAGTTCGCAAAACTCACTAAAATTGCAACAATGATATTTCAGGTCTGAGAGAGGACATTAGGGACAGACAGACTCTACGAGAAGACTAATTCTTATACTTTTATTAAGAAATAACTTAAAGGTCGGTCAGCTGAGATTGAAGGATTTATTAGTATTTTATGTGCAATTCCTCTTCTAGTAGTGTGTTATGTATAGGGATTTGACATTGTATATATTCGGATGGTTTTGTAAATCTACAATGTAAGTTTGGTTTTTATGAAATGAAATGAGGAATGCAGTTGGTTTTAAATCTGGTGACTTTTTAGTATAATAGTTAATGCCATAATTAATTTGGATATATGTTTGCTCTAACATGCTATTATTATAGATTAGATACAAGAATGTCCACAAGGTGTTTTGGTATGTAATTTATGGTAGTGGGGTGTTACAGCCAAAATCCTATTTATGTATAATTTGCTCCTTTTTTAAATTAAAAATTGTAAAGAATGGGGCTCTAAACTTTGATATGGAATAATAAATAAGGAGATAATATGGAAATTTCCCTAACCAAAGTAAACAACCAAGGAACAAATATTACTCATCATTTTAGGGACCAACTGTCATATTAATAATAAGGAAATAGAAGACTTCAACAAAGTCTTTAGATCCTCAAATTTTCCAAATTAGGGTTGATGCTTTGGAGTAACTTCAAAGGATACCATCGCACTGCATCACATATTCTTGTCTAAAAGCATAAAGAGACCTAAGTATGAGTGTCATAACTCTCCAATCTTCATATTAGTACTACTTTAATTCCTCTTTTTGACTGACGTAGAATGAAGCAGACGCCACTTGACCGTCTCATCCTTTATGTGCTAGATTCCACCTCATAATGAATTTTATAGTTTCTAGTTTGTTATATTCTATCACGAGCACTAGTTATACCAAAATCTTGTTTAAGTCTCCAAGAGTCCATAATCTTCGGATAATAGTTTGCTTATTTAGAAGGGCATTACAAGGATATAAAGAGTTGTTCTCTAATCTTTTCTTCTTTTGGAATCTTTTGAGGTTGCGTTCTTTTTATGTCTTATACATGAATGTTCCAACTCCTAAAGGGAAGAACTTCTTAGAATTCTTAGGAATCCTAGGATTATCTAAGAACCACTTGAATACCTTTTGTAGTCTTTGAGAAGCAATTTTCCAATGACATTTGCTTTTGACAGTGTTCCAAATAGTGGTAGAATAGGGGCAGATAAAGAACAAATGTTCCCTACTTTCCTCCCCCTAGTTGCAGGGTAGGTAGTTATGGCTGAGGTTCAGGTAATACAACATAACTAGTGTATTAAGCTTATTTTTAATTTCCAAACATGGTAAAAGGAAACCCTAGGAAGAAGGATTTTGTTCCAAACAAGTTGGTGCCACTCAATTACATGAGCAGATAAGTGAAAAGCTTCCTTGCATTTCCTAATAGAGAGCATATTGACAGGAATATTGTTCTGGACATAACATTTCGGGCTATTCAAATTAGGAGCATAAAAGGGCCTATGTAGGTAGGTTCCAATCCCCTTCCTCAAACATAGTTTGCACTTTAGATGGCCTAAGGAAATCTAGTAAATAGATCCTAGCCAATTGATTTTGTATTAAGGGACCATTTCTAATCTAGTTATCAAACCAAAGGTTAGCTAGCTTTCCATTTCCAATTTTGCAATTAACATCCTTCTCTATTTTACCCTTCAACTTTATCAATTAGTTTAATAATATGACGATTTATCAGTTAAAGACCATATGCTTCTTCCTTTCAAAAAATAATTGCTCGTCCATCATAGTTAAATGGAGTTTTCTCCAGGAGAATTGATCACATTCTCTTTAATATTAACATTTTATTAGTAGTCCTCAAATAATGAATCCCCAAATCTCCTCTTTCCATAGGCAAACATGCTTAAGCCTATTTTACCTTAGCTTGACTTTCATTTCTTGTTTGACCCCTTATAAGAATTTCCTCAAAAATTCTTTCAGTGGTTTTTGTAAGACTTTTAAAGAAGAAAATGTGTGAGCTCTAATAATATGAAAGGAGTTTAGGGCTCATTTAATAAGTTGCACCCCAACCAGTATAAGAGAGTTCTCTGTTCACCCATAAGCTAATTCTTTTGTGGATCTTCTCCATTATAGGTATACATTGAGAGAAGTTTAATGTTCTTGTGGATATGGGAAGACCCATATATAGCATAAGGGGAGCTTCTTAGTCATACCAATTATTGCTCTAATGTAAGATTCTAGAATGTTTGCTCTATGAGATAAAAAGTAATGACTTTTTCTTAGGTTGATTCCCAAACCAAAAAGAGCGTTAAATTGAAAATTATAATCCATTAGAAGCTAGATAGATTTTAAATGCGCTTTATATACCAAAAACAAGTCATCAATAAAGCATATGTTTGTTAGAAGAAGCTTTCTGCATTTGTAGTGGAATTTAAATTTGAAAGTTTTCCCTAAATTATAATTGATTAGCTGAGACAAAGCCTCTGTAAAGATGAAAAGGTAGGGGAATAAGGTATTCACTTGCCTTATTCCCCTCTTCTTTTTAAAATTTTAGGGGAGTGCCATTCACTATAACACTAAATGAGGTGGAGGATATACAAGCTTTAATCCAACCAATGAAAATATTAAGGAAACCCAAGATACTCATTAGTTTAAACAAGAAATCCCAGTTAACACAATCAAAAGCTTTGTGAAAATCCACTTTTATAAGACAATTTAGTGAGAAATTCTTCCTGGAATAGCCTTTTAATAGTTCCTAAAAAATCAAGATATTATCTCTAATATTTGTATGCTTCAAAACCCCTGATTTTCACTAATAACAAAGTTGAGTACTGGTTTTAATTCCATTAGCAAGGATTTAAGTAGTGACCTTATAAATAAGTTGGTACATACTATCAGCCTAAAATCACCAAAATGTGATGGTTAGAGCATTTAGGAACTGGGTATAAGAGAGTCTTATTTATTTCTTTGAAGAGGGATCCTTTAACAAAGAATTCTAATACAGTTTGCTTTACACAAAAACAACCTCATTCCAGCCTTTTTGGTAAAAACAACCATTTAGTCCATCTGAACTAGGTGTTTTTATCTCCATTAAGCAAAAAATTTGTTTTCACAATTTTTCTATTTGGAGGGATTGGTTTAAAGGTTAATTATGGTGCCCATTTTTAAATAGTTTTCCTATAGGTCTTCACATCTTCCCTTGAGCTTTAACGGAGGGCCTCCACTAGTATGAAATTGTAACAATATCCTTCGCTAGGTTGTTGTCTTCCCCTAGTCTTATAATTGGAATTTGGTAAGGAAGCTTATGAGAGATGTCCACTCTTATACACATTCTAGCATAACTAGTTCTTTTCCTCTTAGCTGTCTTCTCATCCATACATATTGGTTTTCCAACAATGTTGACCAGTAAACTCAACCCCTTAGTTGTCTAATATTTCAGTGAGATGTTGTAAATTTTTATCTATAAAGGAATGTTACTGGCTTCAATATTTTCTAGATTAGTTCTAGGTTACCAAATTTGAAGAAATAAGGGGATCTGAGCGATATGACATGGCTTTTCATCAACTTTCTTCAATGCCATATGATTTTAGAAAAAAGTTAATAGAAGGACATTATCCTTAAAAAGGAGAATTTGATTGAGACCCGTTCCTTTCTAGAGGTTCAAAGAATATCTTTAGATAAAGGGGAAAACAGGTCTACAATCCAAGAAGAATCCTTCATCCCATAATTACGAACTCCTTCCTTCAAGATAGTTAGGTTTATTACTACAATACTCTAACCATTCAACTCCTTGGTTGGGGAATAATGTAGGGTGATGTAAAGAGGGTCTCCTACAACCTACTTCCAACTCTTAGGATGATTATTTCCAAAAGAAGTTGTAAATTAATAGGAAGAAGGGGTAAAATGGGAGGGGGAGGTATAGGTATATGAGGGAGCTAGGTCCAAGGGAGTGAGTCCTTTGGACAAGGTAATTAGAGGGTTATTTAGGGGTTAGATAGGTGATTATTAGAAGGAAGGGATTGAAGGCTTACCATCAGGTAGGATGTATTAGGTTTTGGGATGAATAAGATGATAAGGTATGTTGGGCATTTGGTAGTGTTGGAAAGTGTTGAACAAAGGGGGGTAAAGAGGGAACTCATTTAGGTCTACAACCTATATCATAAAAAAAGTTACTAGTTTAGGGGTAGAAAGCCAGATAACTGATGAAAGTTAAAGGTCATAATTACTAAAAGGGGAAGTAAGGCTCAGGTAAGAAAATTGCTTCATTAAGATTTGCAAGAATACCCTTACCGTGAAAACAAGCCAAACAAAAGCTTTTAGAAAAGAGGGACAATAACACGGTAAAGAAAACCCCATTTAACTTTTCATAATATGCCATATTGTACTTTGTTACTTTTTTTCAAAGTTCCTTATAAAAAATATAACTCATTTAAAATAATTTTAAATTATTAACTTTACTTTTTTTCAAAGTTCCTTATAAAAAATATAACTCATTTAAAATAATTTTAAATTATTAACTTTTTTATTAAAATTTAATATAAAATTATATGTTTGTTACATATATTAAATAAGTAATAAATTTAATAAAAATAAAAAACAAGATAATTTAATATAACATAAAAATTTTAAAATAAAAAAATAAGGTAGATTGAATTTTAACAAAATAATTGATATATGGCCAACTAAATGTTGACAATTTTATGTAAATTTCAAAATCACATTAAGAAGTCCCAAGTACGTGTCTACTATTCCTCATTTCTACTCTAGCTTAACATTTAAAATGAACAATACATTGTATCATCCTATTAAGAATATCCAAATGTTTGGACTTACTATATAAAATATAGCAAGTTATTTGTTCTTATTCATTAATCAAGTTATGGCTATTTAGTGTTACTAATTTTATTAGAAAATATTAGTCAAACTACCATGATCATGACATGTGGGTTACTAATAATCAGAGAGAAGAATGTTAAGTTGGTAAATTGTGTGGCACTTATGTAAAGTTAATGTAATTAATTTGCCTAATTAGTTTTGGTTAGTTCTTAGATCTAAATAGTTAGTTAGATATTTATACGTAGTAGTAACTGGATATATAGTTGTGAATATATACTCTGTAAAAACCTTTCTCGAAGTTAAGTGGCTATGTAAGAACATTATTCCTTCATTTCTAATATGGTATCAGAGCACTAAGGAGCGATCTACAATTTTTGATTCCAGTTCCTCTTTATGATTTCAATTTTTTTCCTTATTGTGATTGTTCAAACTTTCTTTATTGAATGACAAATTCATTCACTTTTCTTGTAGCTACATCTTCCACAATTTCAGCAGTATCTCCTATGGAAGATCCTCATTCTCCTCATTTTCTTTCATATTCTAATAAACATAGCTTATTAACGATCTCAACTGAGTTATCATCTATGAACTATCCTTTATGGAGTAGATCGTCTATGCTAGCACCCTCAATTTCCAGTAAGACTGGTTTTTGGATGGATTTATCAAAAAACCTTCAAAGGATGATCTCTTTATGTTCCATAGATAAGATACAACAATCTCATCATTGCTTGGCTTCAGAGGTCGATTGCTCCAACTATTGTTGATACAGTCTTTTTACTTTTAACTCTACTACAGCAAGTTGGATATGCTAAATAAATGATTCTCTCGACCTAATGAAACAATGATTTTTAATCTTCATCTTTCTCTTCTTACTTTGACTCAAGTTACAAAATCAATTTATACTTATTTCACTATGAGTTCTAGAATTCTTGCATAATCGAGAAGTTTTAGGCCTCTACCTAATTTTTCTTAAGGAAATTATAATGTTGATTGCTTCAAAAAAGTTTTAAATCTTTAATATAAGCATGATGTTTTCAAATTCTTAAATGGTCTAAATGAATCTTATTTTGTTCTGAGGTCACAAATCATGATTATGAAGCCTTTTCCTTCTCTTAATAAAGCTTATAATTTGGCTTTAAGAGAGGAAACTCAAAGATCCATGTAATATAATTATCAACCTCTTTTAGATGTTAATGCTATGTCTGCTGTTAAGAAGAAAGATAAACAAGATATGTCGTATAGTTATTATAGCAAGAATGGGCACGTAAGGGAGAAATGCTTCTGGATTATTATATTTCGTCCTAATTGCAAGTTCATAATGAGTAAATCAGAAGTGAAAAGAAGTTCTAATAATGTGACTTATCTTGCAGAAGATCATTCATCTTTTGAATCTGGTATTACTCATCAAGCCAAATGTGAAGACTGTTATGTAATGAATATAGTTGTGAAAGGTGCTGTGCCGTTTATTTAAAATTCTTATTCTCTTTCTAAAGATCAATATTAGAAATTGATGACACTTCTCTATGAGCATATTTAGTTACTCCATTGATTATTTCCAATCTTATAGGAATTAATTTATCTACTTCAACCTTTCCTTCAAATTATGTGTTCACTCCTATTCTAAAACATGGTTTCTAGATTGTTGAAACTAGAGCTACTAATTGATAAAGCAAACATATGCATGGGGGGGGGGGGGGGTGAATTATGTGTAAAAAAAAATCAAAGTACTTTTAAATTGAAAAGATCATGCTAAAAAAAATAGATTTGTAAATAGGTCCTATAAACTTTCTAAAGGATGCTATTGACGTTGAAAATGAAAGGAGCCTGCTAGCACTCTAAACGAAAGGAGCCTGCTATATTTTAGATGTCTGTTAAATGATAGGAGCCTATTAAACGATAAGAGCCTTCTAAATGATAAATTATGTTAAAACACTTTAAAATAGAAGGCGCCTGTTAAAACTAAAAAGAACCTCTTGCAAGTTGAAAACAAAAGGAGCCTATTATAAAAGTGAAGGAGCCTCTTGCAAATATAAAATGCAAACATTATAATTTGGAAATTTAAAGAAGAGAGAAAGAATGACACAATTGATTTATACTAGTTTGAATTATAACCCAAGTCTACGTCCAGTCTCTAAGTATTCGACTTAAGTGTTTCACTAAAATTATAAGTAGTAATTTGATCAGCCTCTTCAAGCTCACAAGTACATATTTTGTCAAGGTTCTTCAACCTTCCACACTAGTAGCATTTAACTAGCCTCTACAAGCTCTCAACAAATGAAAAAGCTATTTGCTCAATATGAGCTTCAATGATTTCTCTCAAGAAGAATTTTCCCTTTTTAAGGCACAAGAAATCTGATAAATGTATAACTTTCAAGAGTATTGATGTATTTGATGTATTTTATAAATCTAGCTTCTTAACTTCTTGTGTGTAACTACAGTGGCTCTTTCTTGAATAGACATTTTCTTCAACTAGCCATTGCTTCATTTTGAATTTGAGTTGACTTTGTATCTAACGAATCTTTGATATTATCTTTACTGAAATCTTCCAATATTCATATGTTAAGAGATAAATATGGCAATGTCTTGGAGCTCATTAACAAAATATATGATTAGTAGGATCCTTTCAAATATTATAAAATCATTTTTAATAAGATAAGATCGTTAAGAAGGTTTTTACAATAAATGAAGCATTATTCCTATAAGAATTATATCGTTGCCTATACAAGGAAATAAATCTATTTTGAAATTTGAAATATTAAGCAGTTATCATCAAAATCATTAATAATAAAACTTGAGCTAACAATCTCCTCCTTTTTAGTGATGACAAGCAATAACAGATATATTTTCAAAATTTAAATGATGATAAAGGATTTCGAAAGATACTTGTAAACTTTATATTTCTTACTCTCAATCATGATTAGAAGGAGCCTTCCTTACAATGTATAAAGAAAGGAGTCTATCATTTATAAGATAACTGAGATTAACTTCACATATTTAGTTTAACAATCTTTCAACATTTAGCAAAATATATCACATCAAAAGCAAGTATATTATTAACTCTCCCCCTTTTTCATTATAAAAAAATATAGGGAAAAAAACTAAGTAGTCAAAAAATACCACAAGTATGTAAGATAGCTTATCATAAATTTAAAGTTCAATTATACAAAGCAAAATATATCAACTCTCCCCTTTTGTCATTATAATAGGGGCCTTCTTTTTAGAAGGAGCCTGCTAATACCTGCAAATAAGAGTAGCATAATATATTCGAACACAGTTATGTTTAAGATAATCTGCACATACCAATCTCTTTTCTTAATGAACAGAACCTATCTTTATAAAGTGGCTTAGTACAACTATTAATTACTTGATTTTCAGTATTAACATGCAGAAGATTAACGGTTCCTTCTAAAACATGATCTCTAAGAAAATGATGTTTGACTTTTATATGCTTAGTCCTAAAATGATGTATATGATTTTCGAAAGATTTATTGCAGTAGTATTATCACTTAATATAGGTATATGATTAAAGTCTAGAGAGAAATCCTACAGTTGATGCCTCATCCATAAGATTTGAGCACAACAACTAGCAGTCGCTATATATTCTACTTCAGTTGTTGAAAGAGTTGTGGAATTTTGTTTCTTGAAAGACCAAGAGACTAGACATCCTCCAAGAAATTGACAGTGACCACTTGTGTTTTTTCATTCAACTTTATCACCTACATAATCTGCATCACAATAACCAGCTATGTTAAAAGAATTAATTTTCGAATGCTATAGTCCGAAGTCCATAGTTCCATAAAGATATCGAAAGATTCTTTTGACAACTTAAATATGGCTTTCTTTTGGATCTGATTGAAAGCGTTCACAAAGACACACACTAAATATAATATCTCATTTTGAGCTTGTAACATACAGTAGTGAACCGATCATTCCTTTGTACTTTGTCTCATCTATAGCCTTGCCTTCTTTATCCTTATCAAGTTTAGTTCCAGTTTACATAGGAAGGTTTGGCATTTTTCAAGTGGTATTTCTTGATGAGTTCCTTTGTGTATTTGTTTTGGCTAAAAAAGATCCCTTTTTTTGTTTACCTGATTTGTAATTGGAAGAAGGAAGTTAATTCTCCCAACATGCTCATTTCAAACTCCTACTGCATTAATGTTAAGAATTCTTCACAGAAAGATTGATTAGTAGCACCAAATATTTTATCATCAATATATATTTGCACTATGTGTAAACCATTCTTATTTTTCTTAATAAATAAGGTTTTATCTACCTTTCCTTTTTCAAAGTTATTCTCAAGCAGAAAATTACTTAACCTTTCATACCATGCTCGAGGGGCTTGTTTAAGCCATACCAGACTTTAGTCAATTTCATCACGTAGTCAGGATGATTTCATCTTCAAAACTTGGAGGTTGCTTAACAAAAACTTCTTCATTAATATACCCATTTAAGAAAACATTTTTGACATCGACTTGGAATAATTTATAAGTTTCTATAAAATATGAAGGCAAGTAAAATTCTAGTTGATTCTAGTTTAGCAATAAGCATTTAAGTTTCATCAAAACCTTATTTTTGTCAAACTGATTTAGTTCATCTTTCATGGATGAAACCTAATTTTCATCAGTAAGAACCTTTTCAATAGTCTTTGGTTTTAATTGTAAGATGAGGCCAATAAAGTTATTCTTGAGGGATGATCTAGTTCTTAGACTTTTAGAAGGGTTTCCTAAAATGTACTGATATGTATCCAGAGCTCTCTATTCTCTTGGTGTTCTCCATTGTATAGGCTCCTACTGAGAGGAAGGAGCCTTCTCTATCCAGGCTTCAGAAGGAGCTTTTTGATCTTGTAATTTCAAATGTACTATAAGTGTTGTTTATGTCTATGGTGTATTTTTAGGAGCTCACGGATGCTCTTAATCATTTGAATCAGTTGTTGTTGTCGAGGGTAGTGCTTCATTAAATACTACATGTCTTAATTCTCCTATCTTCTTTGCTCTTTTGATGTAAACTCTAAATCCTTTACTGGAGGTACTGTAGCCCAAAAAGCTGGCTTCATCTAATCTCACATTGAACTTTCCAAGACTTTCTTTTCTATTATTTAGAACAAAACACTTCCAACCAAATTCTCTAAAGTAAGTAACATTCATTTTTCTTCCTTTCCATAACTCAAAGGGTGTCTTTTTCAGAATGGGTCTGATAAGGCACCTGTTAAGAATGTAACATGCAGTTGACATGACTTTTTCCCAATAATTATGAGGTAGATCATTTTTGCATAGCATTGTTTTGGCCATATCAACGAGAGTCCCGTTCTTTCTTTCAACCACTCTATTTTGCTGGGGAGTCTTTGGGCATGAAAAATTGTGAGTCATACCATTATTATCGAATAAATCTTCAAACTTTTTGGTATCAAATTCTCCTCCGTGATAGCTCTGATTTGAAGTAATGTAGTATCTTTTTTCGATCTGAATTTTTTTTACAAAACTTCTTAGAAACTTCAAAAGCATCATCCTTATTTGATAGCAAGTAAGCACATGTAAATTTGGAACAATCATCTACTAAAACAAAATTGTAATGTTTACCACCAAAACTTTGAGTCCTAGTGGGACTAAATAGATCCATATACACAAGTTCAAGTGGTTGGTCAGTAGACACAATATTTTTGGGAGGAAAACTGCTTCTAACTTGTTTACTTTTTAAACAAGCCTCACAAACATGATTACTTTGAAACTTCAAAGTCGGTAGTCCTCTTACCAAATCATTTTTGGAAAATTTTGATAAAATGCTCATGTTAGCATGTCTAAATCTTCTGTGCTAGATAAAAGAATCCTTTTTTTTAATAGAAACAAAACACTTGATATTTTATGAAGACATATCTTCTAATTGAGCACAATATATATTCTAATTTCTGGGACCAACAAATAAAATATTGTCATTAAGATTATCAATAATTTCATAATGTGATGCAAAGAAAGTAACTCTATAACCTTTATCACATAAATTGGCTTATGCTTAAAAAGTTATGTTTCAATCCATCAACATAAAGAACATTATCAATAGAAGCAAAGTTAGAGTCACCAGTTTTTCCAATTTCAATGAATTTTGTGTTGTTTTTATTAACAAAGACAACATTATCTTTGTCTTTTCATTCAAATCAGTTGAAATGTGATATTTCATCTCTCATATGTCTACAACAACCACTGTCAACTATCCATTGATTTTCTCTTGTCTTCTTTTTAAAGAATATCTCATCATCTCCAGATTTAGCCATAAAGCAAACGTTGCTGACTACTTCTGGCTCTTCTTCTTCAAAGTTTTCATCTAACTAAGTTACAATCATTGCTTTCTTCATAGGTTTTCTTTTCTCTATTTTTTCCTTTTAAAGAAGGGAAAATTCTGGTATTATGTGTCCAAGCCTTTTGCAATGATAACATATTATTTGATTGTTTTGTGTATTGCTATTGCTGTTGCTACCTTTTAGGAGGGACCTGTTGGTTTCAGTTTTCCTATTCTCTTATCTTTTCTTCATCAACTTCTTTTTGTAGAAGCTGTCATATTTCCTGACCATGAAATTGAATTTGTCATCTCCATATATTTGCAAATCAAGGTCGCTTTCATCCCTGATTAATTCATCAGTAGCTTTTAGTGCCATTCCTCTTTTTTATGAGGATCCTTCATCTCACCAAAGCTTGGCTTCATGGATTATTAAATTTCCTCTTAGCTAGTTGAGTGAGATGGTATCGAGATCCTTTACAGTTTCACCTTTGGTCTCCATTCCTGTGGTAGTGATCTTATAATCTTTATTACAAGTTCATCATTTAGATATATCTTTCCCAAGTTCTTTAAGGTTATGATTATGTTATTAAACTGTCCTAAGAATTCATCTATGGTTTCTTCTTGTTTCATGACAATAGTTTTGTATTGATGCACTAAAAAGCTTATTTTTTGTTTCTTTACCTTATTTGTTCCTTTAAACGTGACTTGTAGTTTTATCTGACATTTCCTTTATCTTCTCACATTCTTCTGGAGATAGTGCAGAAATTAGATGATGTTTTTCTTTAACGTTCAGTTGAGTATTTCTTTTGTCAGCATCAGACCACAGTTCTACATATTTTGTACCGGGAAGTGTAGCTCCAACTCTAATGGCTTATCAGACTTCAATATCTATAGATTGGAGATAGTTTGTCATTATCTCTTTCCAGTATGCGTAGTTGTTTCTATTGAGATAAGGAGGCTTTGAGACATATTGTCCTTCAAGGCTTCTCAAATTGTTTACTATGATTTATCACGTGTTGTAAAACACAATAAATGTGAAACCTCACTCTGATACCAAATGATAAAGAAAGCACACGTAAGAGGGGGTTGTGTAAAAAAAGTTTTAATGTACTTTCAAATTGATAAGATCCTACTAAACAAAATAAATTTATAAATAGAAGGGTCCTATAAAGTTTCGAGATGATCCTGTTATCGTTGAAAATAAAAGGAGCTTGTTAATGGAAAGGAGTCTGCTACGCTCAAAACAAAAGGAGTATGTTTAACTGATAGGAGCCTACTAGCGCTCAAAAAGAAAGAAGTCTATTAAATGATAGAAGCCTATTAAATGACAGGAGTTTGTTAAATGATAGGGGCCTTTTAAACAATAAATACATTTTAAAACAAAAAGCACCTATTAAAACCAAAAAGAACCTCTTGCAAGTTGAAAACATAAACACCATAATGCGGAAATTTAAAGTTAAGGAGAGAGAAAGAATGAAACAATCTATTTATACTAGTTCAACTTATAATCCAAGCTTATGTCCAGTTCCCAAGTATCTGACTTGAGTGTTTCATTAAAATTCCAAGTAGTAATTTGATGAGCCTCTTCATGTAACATCCCATTACGTATGGGAAGGTTAGAATAGTAAATAGGAGTGTTTAGTGAGAGGCAAGAGATGCATTTTTATATTCATGCATAAAATAACATGCTCATACAAGTGAATAGTGAACTTTTCTGCACATGAAATTAAGTGTACATGCATTCATGAATAATTCTGGGTATAATTGGATTGAATTGTGATTTTCAAAATTTTGAGGAATTTGGAATTTATTTATATTGAAAATTTTATTGACTAGTGAAAATATTATAATTGTGAATTTTGGTGAACTTAGGATTTAATTTGTAATTTATAGAATATTATGGAAAATAGGAAAAAGAAGAGAAGAAATCAAATGAAGATTTGGAGATAGTTGGATTGTAAAGATGAGAGTTAGAGGGCGTTAGTTTAAAAGAAACTAAGTTAGAACTTAGACCTTAGGAAAGTGACAAGTGTAAAGTTGCTTTATTATGTGTCAGAAGTAAGTTTGAGTAATTCGAGAGTTAAAAGGGGTTGGTACTTTTCCTAAGTTCTTGTTATCATCTTCTCCGAATTTCCTCCCATACACAGAGTTTTCCATCAAACTCCTCCTGAGAGTTAACTCTAATTTTTCATATCCCTCACCACTTCCTCTACCGCTAAAGTATTTCTTCTGCCTTAAGAAAAACCAGAAGTTGATTAGTGTTTACAGAGGAGTACATAATTTTGTGTGGAATCAGGGTTTGAAGATAGTTGAAACTTTTGGAGTCTTCAACGAGTAAGTAGTAAATAAAATTGTTAAAGTTGTGGATTTTTGAAATAAAGTTGATGAATTTATTTTCAGTGCATGATCATAGCATTTACGCATGTTTATATTCTTGAACACTGTGTTAAGGGGATGAAAATTTGGGGATATAATGTTATTTAGATTTTGATAGATTATTAGTGATCAGGTGTTGTGGAAATAGTTCTTGGAGTTGAAATAGCAATGAAATGATGCATAGGATTAGTGTGGAGAGTTAGATATGGAAAGGTGATATACTCTGTTTCTTCACTGAGCATGTATGAATACATAGGTGTTTATACAAGAGTTGATGAAGACTTAGAGATGTTTAAGAAAAAGGTTTTTAAGTTGAGGAGCATAGACGTTTCGTCTATAAAGACGTATCGTCTGTTTTTCATATCGTCTATGGTTGACTTTTCTTTGTCTTAAGTTGACCACCTATCGTCTGTGTTTTATATCGTCTGTGGTTGACTTTTCTTTGTCTTAATTTGACCACCTATCATCTGTGTTTCATATCGTTTGTGGTTGATTTTTCTTTGTCTTAAGTTAACCACATATCATCTGTGTTTCATATCGTCTGTGGTTGACTTTTCTTTGTCTTAAATTGACCACCTATCGTCTGTGTTTCATATCATCTGTGGTTGACTTTTCTTCGTCTTAAGTTGACCACCTATCGTTTGTGTTTCATATCATCTATGGTTGACTTTTCTTCGTCTTAAGTTGACCACCTATTGTCTGTATTTTTGTATTTGCCTATCGTCTGTCTTTTGCTTCCGTCTGCAGATACTTCGTCTGTCTTTTGACGTATCGTCTGTGTTTGCCATTTCGTCTGCCTTTAGACACTCCATCTGTCTTTTGGCATATCGTCTGTGTTTACCATTTCGTCTGTCTTTTGGCGTACCGTCTGTGATTGCCATTTTGTCTGCCTTTCTGCATTGTCTGTGTTTTCCATTCGTCTACTTATTAATTCGCCTGCTTCTACTTTGTCTACTTTCACTTTGTCTACTTTCTACTTATATGATCGAAACTTTTTCTTCTGTACAATATTGTCTAATACTATTGTCTGGTCCGTTTTTGGCCCTTCAGACGATAGAATTTGTCTTCAAGGTCTTCACAAAATTGGCAAATCTCGAAGTCCTCTTAATATTATCTTAATCCAGCATCTGTAGAGAGAGTTATGCTAATTGTCCCAAGATAGGTTCTGTATGATTGAGGAACACTTTCCTAAAAGAGGGTATGACCGAATTATATAAATTTCACTCTCTGATTTAACGTGAATAGTAGACTCGAAAGTCAGAGTTTGGAGAAAAATCTAAAATGGCTCATTAGGTTATGAAATTG
>JAOSBN010000178.1:39683891-39701657 GCA_027563595.1 Erythroxylum suave | reverse complement strand
CGGGTTTTATTATGGTTCACCTTCTGTTCGGACTCAGTGAAAAAGGTCTCCAGGATTGACGACAACCCCTCCGCCTGTTCGGTCGTGGCTTTACCAAACAAGATCACATCGTCGGCAAAAAAAAGGTGGGATATGGGAGGCCCTCGGCCGCTCAGTTAAATGGTTTCCATCTGCCTTGACCAACCGTTTGGGATATAATTTGATTTAATCTTTCCATATAGAGGACGAAAATATACGGCGACAATGGGACCCCTTGGCAGAGCCCTCTGGTAGGTGTCCATTCCAAGCCACCTGTATGGAGACTGTAGTTATACACTTTATAATGATGCGAAGCAAGGTAGTGGGGAGACCGAGCACTTGCAGAGTGTTCTATATGAAACGCCAGCTCATGCGGTCATATGCTTTTTCCAGATCCACCTTTAAAGCAAAATATCCAGTCTTGCCCTTCTTCTTCCGCATTGAGTGAATTATTTCCTAAGCAATGATAATATTATCAATGATCTGCCTTCCCGGAATAAAACTGCATTGTGTATTCATCACTAGCGTGGAAAGAATCGGTTTCAGGCGCTGAACTATAACTTTAGAGATTATCTTGTACAGCATGAAGCAGAGACCTATAGGGCGAAATTGGGTGATATAATTTGAGGACGGGACTTTGGGGATTAAGACTAAAATGGTTTGATTGATCTCTTGTTCCCATACCTCGTCCCAAAAAATTCTCTGTATAAAAGAAATCACTTTTGGGTCCACTGTACCCCACTGAGTTTGGAAAAATAATGCGGTATAACCATCATAGCCCGGTGCTTTATTAGGGTTCATCCTAAAAAGCACTGCATAGATTTCGGTGGCCTGGATTGGTTTTGCTAACTAGTTACTTTGGTCCTCTATTAAGTGTGTGCGAGGGACTAGGCTGTTCGAATCCGAGATGTGTTGGTCGTCGGCTGTGTAGAGGTGCGCAAAGTAATTTCGAGCTAATGTGCACAACTAGTCGGCTTCAATAATTTCCTGGTCATTGTCGCTAAAGAGTCTCCCAATCAAAACCTTCTTCCTTTGGTCATTGTCACCATGTGATAATACCGAGTATTGCAGTTGCCCTGTGAGATCTAATCACATCATGCTTTTTAATGCCAATAAAGTTCTTCCTCACATAGTACTTGCCCAAGCTTCCCACTAAGCTTTGATTCCAGCGTTAACAACGAGGCAGACTCAGTCTGCTGCATCGCTCATTGGATGCCTTCCAATCGGGCCAGTAGGTGTCATTTGCGTTAGAATATATTTCCAAAGACGCTTTGATTCCAGGGCTCTAGGAGGTTTGAAAACTGAGAGAGTGAGTTAGTAAACCACTCAGCATGGGGGAGTCATTTTTCCCCGACCAGTGAAGGGAAATCGGCATCGCTAGCCATGTACCTTGAAAACGAAATTGGTTTTGCCTTAGTTCATACCTACTAGGGCTACGGAAACGAAGCAACAAGGGCTAATGATCAGACCCTAGAAAAGGAAGATGGTGGATAGTCGTATCGGGGAATGCTTCGAGTCAATCTGATGAGTCAAAGACACGGTCTAGTCGAGCTTGAGCTATACCAGTGCTAGGAGACCCAAACGATAATGCTTGCTATAATTTCTCAATACAGTTTGGAACTGTTTGCCGCTAGCCCCTTGACAATTCCAAATGAGAATCGACATAATATGGGCGATCTAAGTGTCGGGCCCCTCAATTCGAGGGGTATCCAAAATTTCGTTCGGTACAACATCCAAGCCTTTGGCCTGCATTGGTGTCACTATATCATCGTCTATTGGTTGAACGTGAGGTCCATCCAATATGTGAGATCATGAGCCCCCCCGATCTGGGGGTCAGCGGGAATTAGGGTATAATCGGATCCTTTGGAAACACCACAAGCCCCCAGCATGTCTATACCCTCCATAGGTTGGTCATTTGCTATTTGTGCCATGACTTGTCCCTCTGCGAGTGTATCATAGAGCACTATCTGTTGGGTGCTGAGGGTCACAGCCTTATATAGTTCATTGGAGGTTGGTTGCAATGGGGTGGGAATGATCAGTCCTAGACTCGGCAGACTGGTTTGGACTGGGTTTGGGTAGCCTTGGACCATAGTTGTTTTTTGTTTACCCTTTAAACAGGGTTTGGCTTTGGGCATGTTCCCATGTGCAAAGAACATAAGCCCAGTGCCAGGCCTGTTCCTTGAAGGCCCAGAGCTCATCGTTGAAAGTCTAGAGGTTGTCGCGTAAGTTGGCTTGGGAGGGGCGGCAGTTCGCGATATGGATTGATCGTTTTCGACCGTTTTTTCTGACAGCACTGCAAACCACATGCTAGGCGTCCTTGCTCCTTGAGTGATGATGCCAGAGAGTTGTGTAGTAGACCGTTGGTTAACACGACACGGAGTGAGTTGGGGGACTTGGATCCACAGACCATAAGCGGTAGTGGACGCATCATTTGGCACAGTGGTGGCGGTGTCTTCCAGAGGAGGACGCCGAGATCGCCTCTTGGGGTAATACCGTTGTTGTTCGGCTGAGGTTGCGATGGGCTGGTGGCAGCATGGGTCGGGTTACGGGTGGAACAGATCCGGGAGTTGTGGCTGACCAAACCGCAACTAAAGCAGATTTGGGATAAGCCTTCGTATGCCATTTGGATCGTCTCGCCATCGAGGACTATGTTGGGCCCAAGGGGAAGACTCAGATCAACGTCGATCGCGACTCGGGCATATTTGCCCCGCTACGTAGTTAGAGTCGTTTCATCGATTTTGATTGGGATTCCAATGAGTGTATCCAACGCTTCAAGGATTTGAGGGTGGTAGCGCGCTATCAGGAGGTCTGGAAATCACACCCAGATGACTGTGCAGGGCATGGTACTAGTCCCCGGCTGGAAAGTAGGTGTCCATCGCTGCATAGACAGAGCATGTCCAAAGACGATCCACGGACCTTGTGTTAATTCTTTCAAGTAATGTGTTTTTGTAATGAAATTGATCAGATAGATATTGAATTCGAGGTCCACAATTTCATTGGACCTTTAGGTTGCCACAGGGATTTCAACTTCTAGCTAAGTGTCCTGTACCCAATTCTTCTGCCCTATAACTTGACCACCACCACTTATGTCCACTGGTGGTCAAGTTTGTCTTTTAGTTGTTGTGAGAGTGTAATGCCCACGTCCTTACCTTCATTGATAATGGTTATGTCGCCTTTCTCAATGTCCACAGGTGTTTCTAATGGCCATTCAAGTTCCGCAATGGCATTTTCCGTCGGGAGGTCCCAGATCACAGCTGCTTTGTGATTTAGTTTGGGAGGCGGTGGAGGGTCCTCCTCGTGACTCCGGATTCGAATTTTCTTAGGAGGTTGGTCGTTAGACGTACTTGGTTCGCAGACATCCTACATTTGCATTTTGGATTGTGATCAGAGCTATAAACAGAACTTGGATTACTGGGTAACTGTTGAGGTTGCGAAATATGTTCTGTGATTGGTGAACAGTAGTTGCTGTGAACAGTAGTTTCTCTATTAGCCGGGTATTCTCTCTCTATTCTTGGGAAGGGCTTTTAACTTTGTTTCTGATGCCCATCTTTATCTTTAGTTAGAAAGAGTTCCTATCAGATTCTTGTAATCTTCATCTAGATTGTAACTTGTTATGCATGTCTGATATTTATTTTTAATATAAATCTTTATTTTTCAAAAAATTTATTCAAATAATATGCAATAATTTTTTTGGCAAATTTTGCATTTTTCTAAATATGCCTTACATTGAACATATATAGTAGATGCTAAGAATTTCAATTAATTTCATTTAGTAAATCAACTTTGAAATAGCAATAGATAGTTGCTATATTCATGTTATTTTTTTTACAATAACATTATCATGAGAAATGATACTTTAACGAAATGGTACACAACATTTTGTTCTTGGCCTTTCACGAAACATTTAATCATTAGTTAAGCACTTTGACTTAACAATGAATCACTACAGTCTTAGAATCTAAACAAACTTACAATAAATAAGCATCACAATTAAATATCTTAATAAAATTTTCTATTATAGTCATATGCTCAACTTTAATAATAGAGAGTGTAATTATAGTCTACAAAATTGATTCCTAATTGACTTCATTATTAGCACATAATTAATAAAAGACCTCCTCCTATCAATATCACTTGCATAATTTAAGTCAACATAATCAAGTGATCTTTCTTGTCTTCTTATGAATACATTCCTTTATAAGCATCTCATAATGTTCTGTATAGCACATCAATGCTCCTTTTTAGGATTACACATATATGCACTAACAATATAAACAATGTCTAAAATCATACTAAGATATGTCAAATTCCATAAAAAGTTTAATAGTAGTACCAAAGATTTATATAATTCTATCCCTAACACCCATACCATATATGTACTAACAATATAAACAATGTCTAAAATCATACTAAGATATGTCAAATTCCATAAAAAGTTTAATAGTAGAATCAAAGATTTATATAATATTATCCCTAACACCCGTACCGTTCTTAACATCAATTATTAGATTAAACTAAAATTAGGTTTTTAATTATTTTATGCAAAATAAGATTTGATTTAATTACTAACTTTTTTTAAATCAAATTTAAAAGTATCAAAGATATTTCATAAGTTGAAAACTCTTTTATAAAATAATTGAAATCAATTCATATATATAAGACAATAATACGATTTCTCCTATTTAAACATCAAAGGGTTAATTATACATCATCCCTAAAATAATAACCATAAACTTAAAAATGTAAAAATCACAAATTGGTTTTCTATTGTAATTCTCAATATTTCGATATTGTCCACTTAAATAGAATGATTATAGATCTCTTTTCTCATTAAAGACGGCTTGAAGTCTTTCCCTCTAAGATTTGTCTCTCATCAAGTGATAAAAAACTAATATGAAACTTGTAAAAACTAGAAACTCTCATTCAGCTAGGATTTTTTTCCCTATTTAACTAGGCATTTCTATGGAAAATGTGGTCTAAGTTATATCTTGAAACCAATGAAACTTTAAGTTCTTTATTCATAGAGGGAAACAATCTTTAATATATCCATGTTTAAGGTTATATCTAATACTGTCACTTTGTTGCTATGTGACATGGGTTCTAACAAGCTCGTATATAAGATCGTGTCTTCAAATCCTAACTCTAAGAATACGACTATGTCTAAGGGCATGCTCAATCCTATCCAAAAAGGGACACGTGCTATACCATACTTGTTGTCCTGGACCTAATTCAGCTAAAATTTTCTTCCTTTTTATTTTGAAATGTAAAACTCTTTAGTTAATAGCTAAAATTATCAAAGCAATATTATTTGAAACATCAAATGAAAAATAAGCATAATATATAATCAAAATAACTAATAAAGAAAACTTAATATAATGTCAAGTAAAATACATAAAAGCTACATGCACATCACTCACCCTAAGCAGGTCTAGTTCAAAATGGAAAGGCCAAAGATTGCAACTATTGTTATATGCTCTTAAGAGTTGTGGGAAAGCTAGCATAGTCGAAGTTCAAGGGTAACCTAAGGGGACAATGAAAAGATCTGGCGTTGTCCCTGGTAGTTAACGAGTCATATAATATCGATGCACGGGATGATATAAGTACTAAACATTGTGGGTTTGTGATCACTAACCATTTTCTGAATGATCAAACTGACATAATAGATGCCAAAGAATAATGTTGAAATTGATAGGCCCAAAAAGATTGCAGATATTCAATGAGTGGGTTGCAGATGACAATTACTACCTTTTAGTCGGATCTGTGGATTTCTTACAAATTTTCATTGCAAATGCATCAAATCTTCTATTCCAGTTATTATGTTTTAACTATATTTCATTAAAATTCATTAATACATTTATATGAGGTCTATATAGATATGTGGATGAGATTTAATAGAACATAATAAAAACACCATAACTAGAATAGAAGATCTGATCCCGCTACAAACTTGTAAAGTGAATTGTTGGGAAGGTTCCTAAGTTGGGTATCTGATAATCAAATCAATTATGGTGATCTTAGAGGAAAATAATGAAGAATTAATAATGAATGGAAGTGGCATCATCCTATTTAGAGAGTTTGAGACAATGGCAAGTGAACATCTTATGATGATTTTTTGAATCTTGGGAACATGGACTTTACTGTCTTAAACCCAATTGAGAATGTCATATCCCTCTTTTTTTTCTTTCTTCTCTCTTTCTTTAAATTTTTTTTCAAGTTTCTTAAGCTCTATTTTTCCCATAATCTTCGTGCCTTGGCAATTCATCCTTTAGATTATTTTCTCTAATTAATTTAGATAGCCCTTTGTGCTTGTTAACCTAGATCATATTCTCTATGTCATTCTTTACCTTTGCTTCTTTTTCTTTTTTTTGATAACTCAAGTTTCGGGTTTCACCCGACTAATCTTAGGACTTAGGAGCCACCCACTCGACTCATAGATAGGTAAATCCCGATCTAATTCTAGACAATATCAAGAGTATCTGCTCCAAAGGATGGGCCGCCATCAGGAAGATTACATCACCTTAATAAAGGTTGCTCCTTCTTAGGCTCGAACCCACAACCTCCACTACAATCCTCTCTCCCTTTCTACCACTAGGTTATCCCGTGAGGGGCTTTACCTTTTCTTTTTAATGTATCAGATGATATATATATATATATATATATATATATATATATATATATATAGGTAGTGAGATTAGTGGCCCTCGGTTGTTTCAATTGTTTCAGGCGAAAAAAGCTTTTTATCACTATTGACTATCATGTTTCTTATCTTCCCCATGATGCTATAATAGCTGGTTTATTGTCCGAGAAAAGTTTGTTGTTGGGGATTTAAACCGAAAGCTCTTATCTTTCAAAAAGTGGGTGTGTACCCATTGGACTTATATTCTTTCCTTATCTATTAGAATTCTCCAGATTTTCTTGACCATTATTACATTATTTATAAAACTTAATGATGTTATTCCAAGCCCTCGCTCCTCTTTTAGTTTACATGCCTCTTGCATTTTACTTTCGAGCTTTGATAATTATCTATTCCTTCATTCTATAGGAAATTTTGATCACCCTTTCAATTTCCTTAATAATCTTCTTTGACAATATGAAATGATTACTCCAGTACACTGTAACCCCCTATATAGGAAAGCCATCTTTTTCCCCAGTTATTTATTCTTTTATGAATTGCTTTTAGAAGTAGTTTACACTCACCATATGATAACCTCTTTGTGGTAATAGATACCCCTAGATATCTAAAAGGGAGGTCTTGGATGTTGAGCTTTGTCATTGTATTGAGACATATGACGTACTTTTTAGCACTCCTAGAGATGGATATCTAACTCTTCCTTGTGTTGACACTACAACAATAAAACTCTTTCCCGACGAATTCTTTAGTGACGAAACAGAATTCGTCGCCAAAAGATAACATATTATGACATTTCAAAGCCTTGGTCACTAAAACTTACAAATTAGTGATTAAAACAAGAAACGTTGTAAAAGGTAAAACCTTTAGTGACGTACACGTAAAATCATGGCCAAATGATGGATATTTAGTGATGATTTATAAAAATCGTCAGTAAATGATGCAAAATGGGTGACGATTTCATATTATCGTCACTAAATAATGCATTAGTAACGAGTTCCGAAAACATCACCATAACTTGTCAATCATATTAGGACGAATCCCAAAAATCATCACTAAAGATTTTATATTTTATGACATTATTAGAAAGCGTCACTAAAAGGTAAACATTCGGTGATGAGAATTTTGTTTGGTAGCAAAAGTGTATACATTCACCGGCGATTTTTTTTATAGTCACTAATTGTCTAACATTTAGCGACAAATTCTAGAAATCGTCACCAAATGTTCATGATTCAGTGACAAATTTTAAGAAATGTCGTAGAATGTATACATTTGGTTCATCACCAAATGATTGAAATTTTCATAAATTATTTAACTGACATTTTTATAATCTATCATACTTAAGATATGTTTGATTGGAGATTTGTTTTGAATGCTTACAATGTCTTATTGGAAAAAAATTGACAACATAATTTTAAGTATTCAATAGTACTATTAATTATTCATTAGTATTTACTAACATTGAAAAAATTAGTTATAAAAATTTAAAATAATTTCATCAACCTATTATTAAAAAAAACTGACAACATATTTGTATGGACCTAACATTAATTAATCATTAGTATTAATTAACATTGAAAAAATTAGTTAATAAAAATTTAAATTATTTTATCAATATAATAAAATGATATATGGAATAGTACGAACTTTGAAGTAGAAGTTATCCAAATCAACAAACAACAGTCAATATATATGTTGTTCGGCAAATCATTGCAGATATAACAAGAAATAAACTTTAAAGTTGAGTTAAGTTGATTGACTTGCTAATTGACAATTATATAATTATTTATTTGGATTCCAAGTGGCATGAGAGTTGGAAAAGGTAAATGAGTCCCCAATGTTTGGATTCCCCACAAGGGCCCTTGCACGTTCGAATGCACCAATTGAAACATTAATAGCTTTTCCCTCAATTATAGGATTTCTCACACTCTCTTCTAACAGCTTTTTTGCTATCTCTAAATTTGAAGAGGATGGAGTGAAATGATTGCTAGATTTAGAACCTAACATAATCAGTATAGAAGTTAGATATTACCATATTAGTAAATCGTTAAATAAACTGAAATTAGTGTGACATGCATGCGTGCATGAGCAGACAAAGTATTCGGAATTGATGAATTTGCCAAATCAATCGATTTTCCTTTATCGACTATTGTGACATCGCTCCCACCACCACATGCATACTTGTCAAATTCATGGTTGAACCATGCTTCAAACATGTAGTATAAACCATCAAATGTAAATACATATAATAGCTTCATAAAAGGAAGAAGAGATGTACATAATAAGGGAAGTGACGTTATTCGGATGATACTAAATACCTTGATCCAGAAGATTGGTCATAGAAGGCATACGATGATTGGTGTATATACTGGAGATTTCTTTTTCAGCCCAGGTAAGCTCAGCAAGGACAATTTTGCCACATTCCTCCTAACGGAATGAATTAGGGCCATCGTAAACTAGTCTCTATGTAGACATTCCTTCATTAATAATGTTAAAAGGTAAATGCTTTAAAAGTTGATTTAGAATAAAACAGGTTAAAAGTCAAAATAGTGGAGTTGTCGTTAAAGGATGTCATGACGACGAAATAATTGACTTCTACGGTGTCATATCTGAAATTATAGAGTTGCACCATATCAAGGATAAGAAGGTTGTTCTTTTTAAATGCAAGTGGTTTGATCTAACTGACATGAGAGTGAATGGGCATATTACTAGCATAAATGTTAGTAAGACATGGTATGATAATGATCCTTTTGTCCTTACAACTCAAGCCAAACGAACAGATGAAGACTATACTCAGGATGACTTCAATGACAATGACGATGCTTTCCTGGAATATATTAATGATGAAGAATCAAACGAACATCATTTTAATGATGATGATTTTCTTCATTTTGATGACGATGATTGAATGTAAGTTTCATTGTTTTTATTCTTTAAAATGTTAATAACATAATTATAGGTCTTATATTGTTGAAATTGTAGTTATGTTGATTTACGATAATTATAAGCATATTTTTAATGTTTCAGTTATGTTTTTGCGGTAGTTGATCATTTTCTTTATTTGTTGTCTATTTTTTGATATTGTTGATGTTATTGATTTTAACACAGGTCAATTACTATGGGACCTAGTCGTAACAAAGGAAAGAGGGTAGTTATGGGCGATAAAGTCTCTCTAATAGAATAACCAACAATGGCATCATCGCATGAGGAAAGTCAGCAACAACAACCTTTACCAACATCGTCTGGTAGTCATGAGGGATCTTCAGGTTTATTATTGATAACCAAGCGTATATATATTTATGCTCTCATTACATGTTTTGTTTGTTTTAATCATTATGTTGTTTTTTTAGGTTCTAATATTGGCCTCAGAAAATGAGGTAGAGGAAAGAAAAAAGGTGTTGAGTTGCAACGGATAAATGCTGCAATGAATTCCATGTTCTCCGAGACTATTAATCTGACACAAGGGCGCCCAGTTGATAAGATCCAAGCAGCAAAATTTGCTAGTGAGTTGGGGGTTGTTGCTCGGAATGAGTTGCCCTGCCTTTAGCATGCCAGATAGTTGAAGGAAGACAACTTGCTGCAAAATGATTTGGATAAAGTTTCGGTATTATTTCAATTCATTTCATTATAAGTATTCCAATTTTGCTTAACTAAATCAATACCTTATCACAAATGAAGCTCAATATTGTAGATATCGAGCAGCCTGAGGTTTCAAGCAGTGTCTCTTCACTGCTGAAACAAAGGCTGAAGGATTATCGCTATCGACTACATAAATATTATCAGTCATTCCCTTCTGATTAAGAGGCTAGGAGACATATGCTAGAAAGGGAGACTGAAGCAAATTGGCATAAATTGTGTGATTATTGTGCCTGACCGCAGTTTCAGGTTTGTTTTCTTCTCTTCATATTTTTCTTTCATTAATTGTATTTATACATTTTATGACTAATTTTCTTTATTTAGGAAAAGTGTCAGAAAGCAAAGGCCAACAAAACAAAAATGACGACTTCGTATAACACTAGGTCTAGATCATTTGTTGTAGTGCGACAAGATTTAGTAAGTATGACGTGTTCAATTTGTTATTCTTTTTTTAATACAATAAATTGTGATTGGTTCAATTTAATTTTAATTATTGTAGAGTCAAATACAACTTCAAGGGTAACAGTGTGATCTGATCACACTGTACAAGCACACACTCCAAGGAAGGGCAAGACTGAACGTGTAAGTACAAATAAATTAACATTACAATTTTTAAATATAATATTAACTAACATTTTTAAGTTAATTGTATTTTCTTCTTTACATTCTAGATCAAGATGCAAGAGTTATTGTAATTATCATTGGCTGAGGGAAATCAGCCCGATGTCAATGACATTTGTGACAATGTCCTTGGTACACAATCGGGTTATATCAAAGGGTTACGATCGGGTTATATCAAACGGCTTGGGTAAGGCCCTAAGCTAGTTGAAGTCTCTTCCTCACGATTAGCATTGTTGACAGCACTTCAAGAGGAGAACCAGGTACTGAAGACAAAATTATAATGCACAGAAGACAAATTACAATGTACAGAAGACAAGTTAAATCGAAAACTAAAAGAAATTAGCAACCTTAAAAGATTCGTTAAACAAATACTAGGTTATTCATATCACAGTGTTAGTGACGAAGATTCGGACTCTTAATTTGTAAATGATGTAAACATTGTTTTATATATGGCATGTATTCCATTTTATATGATTATTTTATTACGATTTATAATTATTTACAAAATATTAAAAATGTCTTAAAATTTGTAATAAAGTAAAATAGATTTGTTTTTAACAATTATAATAATTATAAAATTCAAAATTAAATTTTGTTTTTAAATACTATAAAAAAACTTAAATATTGTAATAAATTAAAATAAATCCGTTTATAAACTTAATTTTTATTATTAAGTTAAAAGTTAAATGTTGTCACTAATTACTAATAGCTACCAAATCAAATTCGTCACAAAAACTAATTCCCTATGTATAAACAACATCGGTAAAACGTTTTTGCTACAACAAATATTTCGTAGCTAAAACTTTTTTGCTACTAAAGAAAAATCTTCACAGATGCTTATTAGTGACCAAATATAATTCGTCACAAAAACTTTTTATCTACGTTCAAAAAATGTTTCTAAAAACATTTCCCTACAGGAAGAAGAGTCCATTAATAATTAGCTACCATCTCCCTAACTTGGCTTCAGGTTTTCTAGAAGAAGAGTCCATTAAATTCATTTGGACCTGAGGCCTTAGTTGGTTTCATTGCCACTACCATTTTCTCCACCTTATTAAATGAAAAGGGTTTGAAGAGTTCTTACAGTTGATCCTCACTGAAGGAGTGGTTATGTCTTGAGAACATAAACTAAAGAGGGAGTCCAAGTAGTAGTGTCTATTATTTCCTTGAAATACTCATAGGTATGTTGAGGATGTCTCCTTATTTTCATATTAGTTCCCCATTCCTCCCTGTCATATTTGTGATTATGTTAGAATTACTCCTCTTAAGGATTGTCCTGTGGAAGAAGCTTGCGTCCCTATCCACTAACCACTATACTCTTGATTTTTTTTTAAAATTATGGAGTAGTAGTTGTTGAGTTTCTACATATATAGGTTAAGGCCTCATCTCTTCCTTTCTTTATAAATGTTCAAGGTAAGACATCTACGTATATGATTTCTTCTAGGCTTCCTTTACATTTGCTCTAACTCTTTGTATGTCAGTCATGGAGGTTCTCATTTCCACATGGAAGAATTTTAACTCTTCCTTGATAGCCTTCAACTTTCTAAAACATTGATAATCATAACTTTCTTAGACTTGTGTCTCCATTCCTCTTCTGACCACTTCCCCACATTATAGATTCCCAAGTATGTGGCTGTGAAATTTGAAGGGTGTTTTCCTCTGACTCTCTAAGTAGTTGGTAGTTAATCTCTATAGAATATTATCTTCACAGAGTTTGATAGTGAAGGAAGCTTCACTAAGTGGGATGATTGATTATCTAATTTTTTCTTATTAAATTTAAAATTAATTATTACAATCATATCCATTTTACTATCTATTTTATTAAATTATTCTATTTGATTGAATTAATTAATTTAAATTCACTAAATTGAATCATAATTATTTTCTAAATAAATATGAATTATTTAATCACAAATTCACCTCATACTAAGGATGACAATTTCACTACACGTAAACTTGTGTTTGAATTGTTCGAAATGACACTATTTTAATTTTTTTCTTATATCAAACTTAAATGAGCCAATCCAGACCCCAGATACGTTTGAACTTTGAAACTAGCAGTCAGTTTCAAAATTGGATGTGTCTTAACTATTACCTTCGGTATTGAGATATGTCATATGAGTCTTCTATTTATAAACTAAGCGTTTAGCAATTAATTACTGGTACATAAATTGACACCTTCATTAATGTGAAATAAATATAAGCCAAAAGTGGACAAGACCAGGGTTAGAATACCAAGAATTTCAGTTGTTAAGGGTTACTGCTGGCGATTAGCTTTTCATTATATTAAACCTTTATCCTATTACCGTTCTGTCTGAGTCTATGATCCAGTGAATAGTCGAGAAAAAATCATAACATTAAACTCATCAGCACATCCTCTCAAGTTCAGGTAATGGCCGGCTGCAGCCTCTCATTGCTAATCCTCGCGCTCATGGTTATTTGTGCTACAGGTTATATCTGTTAATCTGTTTTCTTAAATGATGACTATTGATATGTTTCTACCATTCTAGTAAAGTGTTAATTGGGTTTAAACAGCTTCAACGAGTAGCGGAACTGTGGTGTCACAAGCTAAAGAGCAAGCGATTGATAGGTGCGTCGCAGTTTTAGGACAATGCACTCATGCTTGCGACGTTGACTGCTGCAATTCCAAATGCAAATCTATGTACCAAAAGAAAAATGGAGTAGGATATTGCATTGATTATGAAGTTCCCAGTCAAATCCAATGCCAGTGCGAGTATGACTGTTGATTAATATTCTGAGACTAAATAAATATTCTTAATAATGATGATCAAATGCTATTATCTTCCGGTTTATGAACATTTTGTATAGAAATAGAGAATCGACTTTCTTTCCCAATTTTATTTGATCCTCTTTAGGATTGAGCTTATATTGATTGGTATTATCGCAACTATCTTGATTAGGAACAGTGTAGAGGTTCTACTTAAACTGAATTTTTGCATTATAAATGGCTCTCCATCGAACTCGGTATAGTTTGATTGAATGCTGGCATTTGGAAAATTAGCTACCAATCTGAAATTGATGTGGCTACTTTTCTTTAAGATTAAGCTCTAAAGAGCTATTTTAATTATAAAGCTTTTTTTAGAATACAACCTAAGAATCCAGACGTATTAGAGTGTTCAAGTTAACCTTAACGTTTTGAAAATTTGCAAAATAGACCATCAATGAATAAACATTTAACGGAATTACACTGTCATTGGCACAATAATATGACACTTTATATATTTTTAAAAATTATTAGTTAACTTCACTGTCATAGGCTAGGGAGTAAATTTCATTAATAAAATTTAAAAATAAATTAAAAACATATTGATGATATAGTGAAGTTTTACTAACATATTTTCAAAAATATTTAAAAATATCAAATCAGTATTGACAAAGAAAAAACAAAAGTTTAACTTCGCTAAATTTTTTTATCTATTAATGGTCTATTTTGAACATTTTAAAAATTTTATGGTTGAACTTAAACGCTATAAAATATTAGGGTGTCAATTTGTGTTATGATAAAAAGTTAAAAAGTTTAAATTAAACTTCTTACCTTATGACTAAGGATACTTAAGGATTTAGTATGAACTATGCCACTCAATTTATTTCATAATACAAATATACTGTCATTATTAGCAGCTTCCTTGGTCAAAGCTAGACGTACAAAGATTCCTTGGTGAAAGCAGGACACAGATTTTGTCACAAAATATATGAAGGGCTTTGGGTACTCATCCCGTCTACAATATTATTATCGCAGGTGACATTATTTTATAGCTCTGAAAAACTTAAAAAATGAGTTAATTGTGCTTGAAGTTTATATCTAAGTTTATGTTGCGTTAGAATTCACAAAATTAACTTGTTTTAGCTATGTTGGGGTGGCCTAACCTTACCTTTTATCTCACATTTTTGGTTTGAATGTGTAGCAAGCCAAGTTTAGACCTGATATTTTTTTGAGGATTAATTAGGTTGAGGAGGTAGGCGAATGACCAAGTCTAATGTATACTGAATTGACTTTTCATTCAAAATTCAACGAAATCATTTTTTTTTAAAAAAAAGTTGTTATTCCTGCCAAAACACTGGACCACTGAATTAAGCACTACATTTTTAATAATATGTGGCCTAAATTAAGATTTAAAAAAAACTCAGGCATTCAGATCATAAAATCATAATTAAAAAAGATTTAATACCTAAATCAAAGTGAAACTTAGATGAGTTACAAAAAAATTGTCTAGAAATGGAGGATCAGATAAGAAATGGTGATAAGTTCAAAACTTAAAACTACTCCTATACACAATCATATTCGCAGACGCACCAGTTATAATCAGGACCGGCGGGGCCGTCACAGTATCCGAGGCCATGATGATATAAAGAAGCACATTCTATATTGCAGCAATTCTGGTCACAGGTAAGCGTACATAGTCCCAAGTGAGAGTGGCACCTGTGTTGCTGCGGTTCATCATGGTCATCACCAGGTGTCTGAGAATCAACCTCGAAGTTGCCTCCTTCCAGAGTTTCTTTCTTAGCTACAACTACAATTCTAATTGTCTCATTAGAACATTAAAGAAATCGGTTACAGAAAGTTAAAAAGTTGTTGTTTCCATCAATTGTTTATAAGAAACAAATGGGTTGAGTTAATATAATTACCTGCTGCAAAAATAATGAAAATGTCAAGAATGCATAGTGAAACGAAGAGCCTGCTACCCATCTTCATAATTCTGTTTAACACACAGAAAAGGAGGGCTGTGTTATTAAGTATCTGCGGCGTATGTGCTGTGTCATGAGCGTGTTAGATGGGTGATTCATGTAACAATGGTGCTCATTCATATCTCACATTCTGGTGGAGTTGAAAGCAATTCTTGTGGGTTTGGAAATGTGGTTTAGAAAGGCTATTATAGATCTTACAATTCCCGGAGATATTTGTTGGTAACTACGAAAGAAATTGTAATAGGTGATGTTAGAGAAATTCTAATTCTTGGAGGAGGCTGTTATCGATACTTTCCAACAAATGATGCCAAAAAAAAAAAAAGAGTAGGTGATTAACAAATTAAATGAAGTGATTAGTGGATGAAATCTAGCAACAACAAATTTAGCAACGTGGATGTTAGTAAAAAGCATTTTAATCTTAAATAAGAGGACACAATTAACAAGATGTTAATATTAATAAAAAATTTCAAGATCTTCAAACTATTCAACTTGATTAGTAGATTTTGCATTCATTAATTTAATATTTTAAATTCAGTAATTTTATAATTTTAAAATTTTTTGGGTAATTCAATTTATTTTATCGTTACTTTTGCACTCAGCACCATTTGTTTGATATGGTAAAATTTTGGAGCAAAATGTACGATCAAGGAAAGGAACAGGAAACTTGGATACACTACAAGAAAACTGTTATTTTACGACAGAAAATATCGACGGAAAAAACAAATATTCCGTCGGTATAACATATTACTGACAAAATGTACCAACAGATAAAAACATTCTAGAATCAGCCGTAGCTAAATTTACCAATGGCACAACTTTCCGTCGGTAAATTTAGCGTTGGAAAATGATAAACTGTTGGTAAATATATCGAAAATGTACGAACCGTAACAAATGTTCCATCCGTAAATTTGCCGACGGTTAAACATTTTCTAACGCTAAATTTACCGATGGAAAGTTCTTTAACCGTAGGTAAATTTAGCTACGAAATATTTACGACCGTCGGTAGATTTACCGACGGTGACATGTTTTCTGTCCGTAAATATGCCGAACAATTACTGGCAGAATTTATCGTCTGCCAATATAGTTTATGAATTACCGACGGAATATAGCCTTTACCGTCGGTAAGTTATTTAGAAAGTTACCGACGGACGTTTATTGCCGTCGGTAAATTTGTTACTTAAATTTTTTTAAAATTATATTTAAATTATAGTTGATGCATATTTTTAATAATTAAATATTTATAATATACATTTAATTTGGTTACATAGAAATTTTGATTAATGATTAAAAATTAAAATATCTTGACTGATAATAAAAACGTTACATTGTAAATAATAAGTATCTGTGATACAAACTAAATGACCAAAACTACACTATTGATCAGGAGATGGTGGATCATCTGGTTGGTGGGGTGACACTTTAATTCATCTATCTCTTGATGGAGCTGAGCGACCACCTACATTGACTATTGTTGCGCTACCATCGACTATTGCAACTGATACAACTGTTCCAACGTCTGCTGTAACTAAGTCAACAATGTCTGCACTATGCTTTGAAGCTCTTCCACTTTATTGTTGTTGGACCGCCTAGCAGATGCTGTTGTACTAGACGTGGAAGATTGCGAATAACAAATATTAGCAAATGACCCTAAGCCGAATATCCTCCCACGACGATTCCTACCACCCACTGCTTTAAGGTAAATGTCAACCTCATCAACATTTTCAAATTGCTAAGACCATCGTTCAATAGTTTGCCGTATTTAGTCCTATCAGAAAGCAATGTTTATATATTAATAAGTGATAATTATTAAGCATTATTAATATTAAATAATAAATTTCACATACATTGATTTCTCTACAATGATCGTTGACGAATGTCACCCTGTCATACATCTTAGTGTGGGTGTGCAGAAATAGTTGACGGGGTTTAGGTGCCATGCCCATAGACTTTTCCTACATAGGAATAAAATGTTAATTATAAGTAAATTAGATTTTATAAAAATTTCGACAGATTTTTCCCTATTTTTATTAAATCAACCCCTTATTGAACAAAAAATAAAACTAAAACCATAGTCATAGATGACACCAGTATAACATTATCATTGTCAACAAGAAACACATATATTCATTCCAAAATTCACACATAAAATTCAATAGAAA
>JAOSBN010000178.1:39668957-39683791 GCA_027563595.1 Erythroxylum suave | reverse complement strand
ATGATTAATTTTGATGACAATCAAATAATGATAATGTTAGAAATAAATGAATGTTTTTGATAAGTGTGTTAAGTGTGTAGAAGAAGCGCAAAACAGAAAAGAAGTGGAGACACAGAAGAAAGGAAAACATAGAAGAAGCGCAAAACACAGAAGAAAGGAAAACATGGAAGAAATGCAAAACACAGAAGAAGCAGAAGATACAGAAGAAGAGGAAAACACGGACGATACAAAGAAGAAGATACGGTAGTACGTCGGACAGTTAGTTAGTTGGAGTTAGTTACAGAACTCAACTAAATAACGGTTATCAAGATTCAAGAAGCAGTTATCAAGATTCAAGAAGCGGTTGAAGACTTAGGCTATAAATACTAGTTGTAGTCGAAGATTAGACAATCTTACAACTTTTGAAAAAGCATTGATCTTTGAGCTTTCAAGTGTTTACTTAGAAAAGAAAAATTCTGTAGTGCGATACTAAAAGAGCTAACCCTACTATAACAAAAACTCACAATATCTTTCTAGTGAGAGAAAGAAAAGACTAAGAGCCTAGAGAGGCTAAGTTAGTAGAAAGAATACTTTATGTAAGAGACCTGAAGAGGCTTTGGAAGGGAAGAAAGAATACTTGTAATTTGTCGAAATATAGTGAAATACTCAAACGAACTTTGAGGACTGGACATAGCCCACGGTTTGGGGTGAACTGGTATAAAAATTGTAGCGCCTATGTCCTATCCTTTTACTTTAGTTTATTTTGTTGTTAAATAAGTATATAGAAGTTATTTGCGATTTAACTTTGTAACAATTTTCATATAATTTTTGTGATATTCTTTTAACAAGTTAAAGAAGTTCTTAACAAGATTTATTAAAGATTTTGTATTCACAAAAAGAATACACAATTCAACCCCCTTTTGTGTATCTAGTTTATTGTACGTAAATTCTATTTTAACGTGTGATTTACTTCATCTTACACACATTAATTGCATCATACACATGTTAATTGCATGTTAATTGTATGACCCAATTGCATGCTATTGACCATGTCATGGTTGTGCATGGTATTGAACATGCCACAGCTGTGACATGTCACAATTGTGACTTGTAAGTCACAGTCATGACTCCCCTCATGCCGGACACTCTTTTTTTAATCATTTTATGACATGGCAGTTGCAGAGATTGAGGGCAAAAAACCTTATACCTAGGAGCATACTACAAAAAAGAAAGGAGTGGGTGGCGGCTGAGAATTATCCATCATTTACTCTTTATTCTTCACTTAACATACTAGAGAGACTTTGGGAGAGAGAAAATAGAGAGAAAGAAGGGAAGAAGGGAAGATAACAGAGAGACTCGGTGAAGAAGAGAGAAACATGGCAGAGAGTTAGAAGCAGATCTAAGCCTTCGACCACCTAGTGAGAATAAGCTGAAGTAGAAGGAAAGAGCTAATGCAGGAAGCTTGACAAGGGTAGGAGGCAATCACATCTCATGCACCTGATCTTAGTTTGCTTGCTATGTTATTCATCTGTTGCAATATTTCTTATTTATTTACTAAACTTATTACTTTGTTAGCTTAACCGACAATTACCTTGTTTTCTTTTCATAGTTCATTTAGTATTCACTATTTTATTGCTTTAATACTTCTGTTGATGGTAACATGGGACTGAAGTGTATGGAGATGATGAACTGTGTTTATGCTATGATGGACTGATTTTTTTCTTAAGAATTAATGTAGTATTTTAGTTGATTATGCATAATTGATGGATTTGTTGTCTTATTTATTTTTGTGGTTTCTGAGCTAAATAGATGTAATAGAATGACTAAACTTTGCATCATTTTTAGTATTAAATGAAGGACCAAGAGGAGAAATTTAATACGGATCGAGAAACTATGGACGCTTAGGTTAAAAACTAGAAATATATTAAGTGGAAATTAGTAGTCGGGCTTCCATAATTAATTCGGATGATAACAAGTTAAATACGAAAGTTAGATTAGTTCATTATTCGAGTTGATGTAGAACCCAACTATTAATTTTAGTAAGACAAATATCCAATCATTTCCCCTTAATCATACATAGGAGATCAAATTAGTGAAATTAATTCTCAAGAGTCTTCCATTTTGATTACTCTATTTATCTTTGCTCTCAGTTGATTTCGTTTACTTTTTAATTAATTTCTTAATTTTTCTTAAAAGTCTTCACACAATAAATCAGGATAGAATGTTTAGAATTGCATTTTCTTTATTTTTATTTAAACTTAATTCGAGTTAAATAATTTCACCTCTGTGGGTGACGATCCTAGGTAATCAACTACAACTACCTCGTATAATTACGAGTAGGATAGCCTAGGTAATTTTTAGAACTTCATTTGGGCACAACAATAAGTAAAATAAAGCCCACCCTTATAAAACTCACATAGCTAGTATTTTGCATTTGGAGAGATACCCAACATATTCCTCCCTCGACCCAAATCACTAAACACCTCTACCTCATCTGAGAATCGAACCTTCTTATTTACAACCTTGTTCCTCAAGATCCAATGGCCCTTTACATAGCAAATGTTATTATCAACCTTCCTTCCTTGCATCACCAGGTGAGCACCATGGTACACTTTGCACCACCTCCCACTACCAACACATCTATGCCCATACTTTGTGAATTCACTCAAGGAAATAACGTTAGCTCAAGCACTTGGCACGTACCTCACATTGTAGATGGTTTAGGTCATACCATCATTGAGCTTCATACTCATGGTCCTTATGCCTTGAGCCTTCAATTTTGATCACCCACTATGTTAATGTGGCTATACTCCCCATCTTGACGGAAAGTATCAAACAAGGCTTGGTCTCTACAAACATGAACTGACACAGCCGAATCCAACACCCAACTCTCTTGGCCCTCCTTCACCTCACCTTGAATAGCCAATAACAAATCATCAACACCATCACCATCACCTATGACCATATTATCAGAATCACCATCAACATCTACTTTACTCTTGTGCTTCTTCTTTTGCATCAAATAGAGACTCTTCAAGTTTTCCATCATCTTCAGACAACAACTTTGGATGTGATCTTTGTCCTTATGATAGTAACACTCTACGTTACTAAAGTCTTTTGCATGCAATTTTGATCTACTCCTTGAGCCATCTTCCCTTCTCTCTTGATTCCTCCCTCTCTCATATTCCCTCACAACTAGTGCTTGATCACCATCACCCGGAGAACCTCCATCAACATATGTCATCATCCTTTTGTTCTCCCTCAATACCATCATTGCTTCATCTAGCATAATGTTCTCCCTACCAAAAAACAACGTTATGATAATGGGTCGGTAGGATTTGGGTAGTGAAGCCAACAATAAGAGAGCTTGTTCTTGATTGGTGATATTCTCATCCACATACTTCAACTGGGCCACCAGTTGGTTAAACAAATTAATGTGGTCTTGCAAGGTTGTACTCTCCTCCATCCTCAACTGGTACAACTCTCATCTTAAGAACAAGATGTTAGTCAACTATTTGGAGGCATTACACTTTGAAGCTTATCCATAAAAGCTTTTGGATCTGTTTCACTCAAGTAGTTGTATTTGATCTCTAGAGCTATAGTCGACTGAGTCGTACTAACTAGCTTCTTCTTCATCGACACCCACTTGGCATCATTCAAACTTGTCGGCTTGTCTGCTTCCAAAGCCACATTTAAATCTTGTTAAATCAACAAGTCCTCAATAGTACTCTTCCATAACCAAAAGTTTATTTTCCCATTAAACAAGGGAACGCAAAATTTTGAAGCACTATTTTCACCTATTCTCTTCTCACACTAATTCCTTCCTAAATCAAACAAGCGGTAATTTTCCCTATATAAGGATCCTCTAACCACATCTCTGATATCACTTGTTGGTTCTAAGGAGTCCACTTTTATGGGAGATCTACATCACAGGCTTAGTGAAGGAACATACTCGTGGGCCTTGACACTGCACTTTAACATAAAACCTTAAGGCATTAGGTTTATGGGTCCTTTCTACTTATATGTCCCTCACTAATTCAATCTCTTTCTAATGTGGTATTTCTACTCACACTTGACATCCCATCACAATGTTTATTAAATTAAAGATCATAATGTTACTAGGTCATATGGGTAGTAAATCGACTTGAATATGGTTTAACTCAATCCAAATTAATTTAGTTAAATTTCAAATGTTTTGCCTGTTTGAAAAACTAAATATGAATCACAAATTGTCTAATTGTCTAGCCTATAACAATAACCATATAGTAGATAAAAATAATTAACTTTTTAAGAGGTAAAGGAAGTGTTAGTTCTTTTTATTAAAATTAAACTTTTTAATTATAATTATAATTTGATTTAAATAAAATCAAATATCTTATATTTGATTATAAAGTGTCTTAAACTTCACAGCTGAGTATAACTTATTATAAATTGATTTTTTCACCCTTTAACTATTCTTTTATAGGTGACTTATATATATAGGTTATAGCACCTTTGCACTAGTTTGGACCATCTTTCCGCTAGCAACCTTTTTCAAATAACAATCTTTAGCAGATGTGTCATGGCATTCTTATGAGTGTACCTACACTGCCTAAATGGATACTAGGAATTCGTACTGCACCCATACTAGCAAGAAGCACTTTTGTATCTGATGCGTAGAATTGTCAAGAGGTAAGTCCCTTTGCTCTGGTATGAGTGTTTTTGTGATACGATTGACAGTCTGCTCACACCAGACTTCCGAGTAGCGCCCTTATCACTAGACTAGTGTTCTTACAATGTTGCGAGAAAATTAATATTAAAATTTTTTACTGGAAGTGACCTAATTTTAACTAGGGAATTTGGAAATGGAGCTAACTTTTTGATATACTTTTGAGAAATTTGGCTAAAATTTGGAGAAGAAATATAACATAAAAGAAGAGAGGAAGAAGATGGAAACAAAATCCAAAGATGAAATTTAACGTTAATTTTCCTTTGATTTTTAGTTTTTTTCTCTTTAAATCATGACTTAAGTCATGTTTAATTTATTATTTAATTTTTTGATGTTAATATAAAGGAAGATAGAGATACATATATCATACTTAGAAAACCAATCCTATCAATTAGGTGATGCTTATTAATGTTTAAAAGAGTGAACTATCATTCTGGATATATTTAATCTATAAAATACCCAAAACCAAGTAATAGTTGCTTTCATATAGAAGAGATAGAAGTTATAGTGTCCAACCATATGGTCAATTGGCCAATTTTGAGGTTAGCTTTTTGTAAGAAATCTTTCGACATAGAGGATAAAGAGGTAAATAAGTACTTATCATAAATGGACTCCTTTGAGCCAAATAAAAGGAAATATTTCAAAGCCTTAGAAGAAAGCTCCCCTCTTGAATACACATTTACTAGATTTAGTACCCTATGGGCTATAATAAGTGATGAGAGCGCTCACTTTTGTAGCAAACAATTTGAAACTCTATTATTCAAATATGGAGTTAAGCATCAAAAAACCTTAACTTATTACCATTCGCAAACTGTTATTAGCTTATGGTGAATGTTATTGCCTCTTACAGTCTAGAATATAAAGCTCATTCAATTCATGGCTACAAAGGTAATCTTTTAAGCATCTATGCTTATGAAATAGACCTATTTAGATAAAAATAAAAAATGACTTGGACAACTTATAAGTGTTCAATCATGTGTAATGGTTGGATAAGTAGAAGATATGAGCCAATTATCAAATTTTTGGTTTATTATGTTAAAGGGACAATGTTTTTGAATTCTATTGATGCATCTGGCCTTATTAGAGATGCTAATACTCTATTTTAAATATTTGATGAAATTGGGCCTGAAAACATTGTACAGTGATCACTGATAATGATTTTGCTTGTAAAGCAGCTAGAAAAAGCTTGTAAAGCAGGTATAATTTTTTATTGGACTCTTTGTGCTATATATTACATGGATCTAATATTGAAAAATATAAGAGATGCTAGATATTTTCCTATAATTGATAAAACTGTGCAGTAAGTAAGAAAAGTGACCAAATTTATCTACAATCATGTAGAAGTCCTGAATTTGATGAGAAATGGTTTCACCAATGGTAAGAATTTGTGTTGTCCTACTATTACAAGATTTGCAACTAATTTCTTATTACTTTAGTGTTTTATTATAATTAAGAAGGATTTGAGGAAAATGTTTACAAATGATAAGGGGGTTGTATCTTAGCATATGAGATCTCATGTTGGATTGATGGTTTTTAGAATTATACTTAAAGATCAAGAATTTTAGTCTTAATGTTAATTTGTCATTAGAGTTTGTGAGCTTTTGGTAAGAGTATTTTGTCTAGATAATAGTGATGAGAAGAAAATAATGGATTATTTTTACTCACAAAAGGGTTAAAAAAAAGGCAATAAAGGCTAATATGAAAAATAAGCCTTCTTTGTATACAACTTACTTGCAGTCATCAATGAGATATAAGAAAGACAACTTTATTCTCCATTGTTTGCAGTTATGACATTTTTAAATCACAATTTTTATTTTAGACTAAGTTGTACCATGAAAGATGAAGTTAATAAGTGAATATTGTTAGCTATTATAATATTTACTACCTATGAGATGATACAAGATCTCCTAAGCTCACAAATGGAGGTTTATAAAGATGCTTATGGTATGTATATATACATATATGGTGTGTGTGTGTGTGTATATATATATATATATATAAGAAATTAATCATCACTTTATTTTGGTTATAAGGTTAATAATTTTGTTTTATAGTTTCTTAGTGAGACCAATTCAAAAGTGGAGGTCCAAAATTGTAAAGGTTTCCAATTCAAATAATAAGTCAATATGTAAATGATATGTGTGAATTATAGTGTGTTTTATAGGTTGAAAAGTGAGGTTTTAAGTGTTCTTTTAGGTTTTAATCATGTATTTAGGACTTAGATTCATTTCTTGTTATTGTTTTTCTAATATTTTGTTTGATTATGGAAAGAATTTAATCTTAAAGTTTTCTTTAGAGGATATTTAATATGTTTTGATGATAAATGGAGACTAAAAATTCCAATAAAAGATGAAAACGAAGCTAGAGATCGTGAATCTACACGATCATATAGGATGAAGTATGAAGAGTTAAAGAGAATCTGTCACGATCATACATGAGAAAGAGTGTATTGGAAAATAATGCACGAACATGTAATAGAGAATTCCAACTCTTCTAAGTTACAAGATTTTTGTAATTTTGATGATTCGAAGTTATTTTTGAAACCAAAATAATTGGAAAAAATCATAAAAAGAACCCTAGAAGGATCAAGAAGAATTTATGGCAAAGAAAAACACAAAAGAGGCTACTATAAAATACCAAAAAGAGATCAAAGAGAGGAAATTCCATAAAATCATAAGCTACAGAATTTTCGAGCTAAGCTAAAAAAAGAGAAGACATTTAGATTTCACACCTCTACTCTTTCTTTTCTTTCCTTGTTGTTTAATGTTAATGATGAATCAATTAAGTCGTATGCTAGATATGAATTGCTAAATGTTCTTTAGGGATTACTCTTGAATTATTTGTCAATCTTTTACATTCTTGATTTAATTTTCAATGTACTTTGTGATGTTTATTATTTTATATTCAATTTGAATTGAGAGATTAGATTAAACTATTTGTGTTGTGCTACAAAGTGAGAGCTAGTAATGTAACAAACCTATAAACATCAAACTAATAAACAATTGAAGAGAGATCTTAATTGTTTATTAGGTATCTATAGGATTGCTTCAAATCCAATATGATACTTAGGAAGAGTTTTGATAGATTGAGAAGTCACAATTCAATTTCTATCTATTTAATTAGGAATACTTAGTTAGAGCTTGTGAAAGGGTAATCAAAATTATTGGATATCTAGGAGTATGATTAAAGTAAAAAGGTGAAGTGAAAATAAATAAGGATAAAAGTAATTCCTAGGTTTTCATCATTAATTAATCAACTGTTCACTGTTGCTTGTTTCATCATTCAATCATTAAAATTTTAATTTTTGGTTTAGCTCTTAATTATTTATCACATTTTCTCACCTTAAACAAGGTGTTACAAGAATTGTTAGGTGACTAATACAACCTTCATGGAAACGATACTTTTTATACTATAAAATATAATATGTATACTTATATTTAAAAAAATTTAGTTTAAAACTTGAACAAGTTTTTGGCACTATTATTAGGGATTATTTGTAGTACCTAGTGTAATTCTAGCTACCTAGAGTTAAGGATTTTAACATTTTCTTGTGTGAATATAGATACTTAAAATAAGATCTACAAGGAGTTTAAGCAAACAAATAGACACGCAAGTTTTCGATATCACCAAGCAAGAGAGGTTGATTCAAAAATCAAAATGATAAGAAGTAATAGTGAACAGTGACAAAGGAAAGGAATTAAGGAGAAAAAATTTAATTCATGAGGCCAGGGTTCAATAACAACCAATAAGGAATAAATAGACCATCAGTGTAAACCAACACTTTTGCAATTAAATTGGCGCTGCTGTATATGCTACAAACTAATGTCTAATTTTATAAACTAGCCAATGAGGATCCTAATGTTCATTTGGCCAACCTTTTGGAGAATTGGGAAATGCTCTTGGACAATGAGTTATCAGAGCATTTAACTAAGATGAGAATCTTTCCGTTCACAATTAAAGATCAAGCCAAGGCATGTTTGAATTCTCTTAGCCTAAAGAACAACACAACATGGAGTAGCTAGTGCAAGCCTTTTTAGCTAAATATTCCCTCTTGATGAATGCCAATAGGATCATAAAGGAGATAAGTAATTTCCAGAAAAGCAAAGGGGAGTCATTTTATGAAGCATAGGAAAACAGCTATCCACATTATAACTTTCCCAAGGAGTTGCTTTTGTGAACTTTCTACAATGGTGTGAATCCACCCATATGAGACACCTTTTGATGCAGTGGTTGGAGGTTCATTAATGAGGAAGACCATAGAAGTTGCACGTGATTTGTTGGAGGAGATGATAGATAATAGTTGTTTATGGATGTTGAAGAGGAGTAAACAATAACCATCCTACAGAGATCAAAAGGGAGTGTTTGTTGTGGATTCATTTACAACTTTACAGATTCAAGTAGCCAACTTGGCCAAGCAATTAAACAGCTTAAATGCCACTTCTTTTAGCCTACTTAAAGAAATACATTATGGATGTGAATTATGGGGTCAAGAAGGTTGTGTTACTACTGACTGCTTTCTACTGGACCATAATAATATAAAGCAGCTCAATTCAGTGGGAGCATAGTTAAGGTGGAACCAATACATATTATAATACTTATAATCCTAGGTAAAAAAAACACTATGAAAAAAACCCAATGAGAGCATAAGGCCCACTAAGATTTTAGCAAGATAGGCTCGATTCATTAGATTCAAATATGGATAAGTTAATGGATTTGTTGAATTCCAAGTTTGCGAGCAAAGATGAGAACTAAAATAAGATGGAAGCTAAATTTGACCAAATTACGAGGAATCATGCTTCTTCCATTCATAATTGGAGTTTCCAGTCAGGCAATTAGTAACCCCATTGTCCACACGAAGTATGGGGAGTCTCTTAACCAATACAAAGTCTAATATAAGGGAGCAACTAATGGACTTACAATTAGAAGTGGAAAAGGATTGGTAGAACCTACAGAGAATAAGGATAAAAACCGATACTAATAGACACCAAGAGACAGATGGCAAGAAGGAGGAGAAGAAGGAGGAAGCTCTATATGTCCCTTCCCCTCCATATGTGCCAAAGATCCCATTTCCACCAAAAGGTTGAAGAAAAATTAAGTGGATACTCAAATTGCAAAGTTTGTAGAAAAGTTACAGAAATTGCAAAACAACTTTTTTTTTTTTGGAAGCTTTAGAGAACATGCACAAGTATGCAAGGTTTCTGATAAATAATTAATTGAATATATTTATATACTCATATTTATCGTGTTTTGCTTGTTATTTAAATTTTGTACATTATTTTTTGTACTTATTTTGCTTTAAGTACTTTTTTAAGAGATAATTGCCTTCATAAACTAAAAGAAGAAAAATTTGGGTGAAACTGAGGCATAAAATAGAAGAATTGAAGTAACTTTGGAGATTCACGACTATGTATAAAGACCATGTAAGACACTGTAAAAGTGTGAAGCTTTGAAGATACCATTTATACTCGTGTGAAGCTACACAGTTATATATGTTTCCTTTGTAAGCTTCTGCAATTGTGTAATGTCACAATTTAAAGGATATTTTGAGATTGTGTGGGTGATCATATATATTCCAGAAACCTTAGTTTTTTTTCCATAAAAGGAAATTATAGTTTTCACCCTTTAATTTGGGAATTTCACAACTTGTATCAAAGAAACCAATAGTTTGAAATAACTGTATAATTTAAACATACATGCTACTTATCAATAAATTAAGGCTAACAAACTATATATATGTATTACCAATGTACAAAATATGTTAAATGACATAAATCAAATGACATAAAAATTGCCTATGGGCTAAATTTTTAATTCAAACATATTTGTGCAAAACTTTGTGATGAAACTATCAAATTATATACCAATTTCTAATACCTGTGGTTAAGTTATAAAAATAATTTGATATTTCATCCTAATTAATTATTTAGATATAATACAAATTCCTGTGGGTTAAATTTTATTATCTAAAATAATTAACTACAATTAAAAGTCTTTACACTTTTGTGATTAATTATATAAATATATAATTTATATATAATTAGGGTTGTTATGGCTAAACCCTAATAATTAATCAAAAAAGTTTTTTCACTAAAAGTCTATTTATAATGTAAAATATAGACATAATATGCATGTGATAATCTGCTTCATGTCGAACATTTATACAAATATAATATCAACATATAACATATACAAACATAAGCCATCAGATCATATGGCAGGGGTTCAAACCCATGCCCTAATGTTTTTATTAAAACACCACCCCAAAACGTACAGCAACATCTGTGTTGTTATTAAAACAACTCCAAAAGTGAGAACATCTGGTTTATAAATGTACATCATCTCATGGGTTATTTAAATAACAAATAAAACGATGTCATCACTACACAGAATTCATCTTCAAAACAACCAAAATGACGTCATTTAGTGAGAGATCTTCTTCAACCTCCAGTTAGGTCAAACTGACTCGGTTCGCGACCTATCAGATACCAACAAACCTACACTAGAAAAAAACCACAAAAACACATTTTTTAAATGTAGAAACAATTCCAAAACACTTAATAGAAAATTTCTACCTTTAATCGAAAGAAAAATGACCAAAAACAACTCGAAATTGAAAATTTTTTGAGCGGAAAAAATTTCCAGAATTTGAAATTCTCCAAAAACTCCAACAAGGTAAAGCTTAAAATGTATATATTCAACAATAATATACGTTAGAATAGCATAAAAATAAATGCAGAAGCAAAACAAAATACCTCCAGCTATTGTTGTTTGTGCTTGAAAAGTCCACATTTTGGAATTCTTTTAAGCTTTTAATTCCCAATTTGATGACGTATGTTTAAGAAGAGAAAAGAAGTTTAAGGGCCTCAAATTTTGCAAGAAAGCTTATATGAATGTGCTCCATCAACCACACCATAAGTAGTCATAAAATCAGGAATTCATACCCACTAAATTCATAACGTCAGATCATTTATGACACCTAGAATATCAAAAGTTCTCACAAACAATTGTTGTTATATATTTTTAACTATTGTTAGAAGGCTTACATAATCGAAACTAGATTATAAATATGCAAGCTGAGAACTTAGGCCTTTTGATTTCATATATATATATATATATATATATATATATAACCCTCTTGTTGTTGAGTCATTCATTCAATTTTGGTCTATAACATTTCTATGAATGAACAAAAACCATTTCAAAATGGGCTATATTTAAGATTGATTTAAGGATAGAAAGTTCAAAAACTATAAAGAAATAATTTGACAATATTGACATAAGATACCAAAAGTAGGGTTCACACAAAACAAATTATTTCATATTAAATATTGAATTAAGAAATATGTCAATTTTACAAAACTCGTGGGCTTTAGTTATACGGAGATAGTGCTTATTTTGAAGGGTGAAACACTTGCGATCAACTATTATGAATTTTGTAAAATTAATAGTCTACATCACGTCTAAAATACTTTTTGGATAGATAGAAAACCAATAAAGGAAAAAATCTACAGCATTTGTGTCGTTGTTAATGAATAGTTACTTGAACATGATAAGTTCCTTTTTTAAATACCGAATTCTTTTTATCTTGGTATAATTATTATCATTTAGATGAATAAAATTGTAAACAATAAAAGGAAAGGTTGCGCATCTCTATATTATTGGTTTTCTAGAGTATATATTAAATCTTGGATTTAGTAATTGAAGTTAGCTTTGTTGACAAAAAGCTTCAAGATTATCAACATTTTAGTTGTTATAAAGTAGGAATGATAACAAATCAAATCAAGTCTGAAATTTTTTTAGACTATGCTCAGATTATTTGACTTGGACTTGCCCCAAGCAGCTGAACTCTAAACCAATGTTAGTTAATATCCTTTCATTCTATCGATTGGTTACAATTTTATGCATGAAAATATTATTTTAATTAATAAAGACATTATTTATCTTTATATATTTTGTTAATTATATTTGATATTTTAATATTAAAGGTAAAATCATTAGAATAATTATTGTGTAATTAAAATTATAATGAGATCATAATTAAAAAATTCAATTTAAATTTTTATAATGAGATCATAATTATAAATTTCAGTTTAAATTTATGTGTTATTTTTAAATTGTTCCTAGTTGTAGTTTTATCAAGACGAGATACTAATGGAATGATAAAAGTAGCACATGTTATGTTTTTTTCTTACGAAGAAAGTAATTGATCTCATAAATTAAAGTATGAAAATGCTTAAACAAATGTGTGATGTTTATTAGAAAATAAGTTCACTAAACAGTGACCTAATTTCTAGGATCCGAAGCAGAGTATTACTTATGTCTATGTGAATTTCTTTATATGATGTTTGTATAACTAAACCTTAGATTTGAGATTACTAGAGTATATCATGTAAAAATTACTATATTTTGATGACCTATTTTATTTATGGTAGCTCAATCAGCAGTATTTAGATATAGTATAAATTATATGGAGATAGTTGAGTAAGTCAATAAAAGATTCATCACTTTAAAGTAATTAAAGAGAATGTTCTTAATTAATAGTGATTTAAGGAATTTTATGACCATAGTGAATTGACATTTTAATTATAAATTAATTACTAAATAAGAAGAATGAACATAATTAGATTCAAAAGAGTAAACACTACATTCATACTCTATATTTAATTAGAACATTAGATGACAAAATGATTAAATTATATATCATAACCATGTATGGATAGGTTTAGTCAAACTACTTTAACATTTCTAATATTTAGGTCGTCTGACATATTGATAGACATCAATTTTGATTTATGATTATAAATTAGTTAATTGGACGATTGAAGATACATTAAAATAAAATTTATTTTATTTTATTATAATTATAATTTATAATCCTGACCAACATATTAAGAACTTAATATCACTACAAGAAAATCTTGAATTAGTGACGAAAATTTTCCGATGGATAAAAAACCATAGCTATTTACCAATGGAATATTATTTTCCGTCGATAAATTTGTTGTACTGTTTATATATAGTGACAGAAATATATTACCATCGGCAATACTGGAGGGAATGAATTTCGCGCAAAATCTCTGACGATATATAACGACGACACAAACTTTACCGTCGGCCAAAATTGTGGGAATGCTTCCCGCAATTTAATTGCTTCGGACCTTTACCGACGGAATGTATTCCGTTGGTAAGCTTAGCTTAATGTCTGCTATTCACCAACGGAATATTGCCCATTGGTAAACTTAATTATAAGTTTACAGATGACGTAACCATTTTCATCGGTAATAATTACGGGAATACTTACTGAAATCAACTAGCTTCGGACATATACTAACGGAATACATACCGTCGGTAAATGTTATTCAACTTCTGTTATATACCGACGTAATGTGTTCCGTTGGTATACATTAAATTAGTTTTACCAACAGAAGTTTTGTTCCGTCTCAAAACATAGTGGCGACAAGACACAGTGAAATAATTAGGAAATTTAAATACCGACAAAATGTATATTCCGTCGGTAAATGTCGACTATTTAAATCTCTTCTTCTTCTCTCCTCTCGTCGCACCGTCTAAATATGATGCCCTTCCTTGCATTTTCCAGCCATTTTTCGGCCCTTTTTTGGCTCATCGTGCGTCGTTTAAGGTAAGCTCTCTAATGGTTGCATTATTTCTCCAAAAAACACATGTTTTTAATGTTAACCATGGGTATTTGGGTGATGAAATTTTGCTTGATTATTATTGTTGTTTGTGATTTTTTTGTGTCATTGATTGTTGATTTGTTGTTTATATGTGTTATTGTTGGTAAATAATGAAAAAATGTTATTAATTTGTGATTAGATTGAGATTATACATATTGCCTATGAGGTGTTCGATAAAATGCCCTTTATGATGTTTGGAATGTTTCTTTGTAATTATTGTGTGAATTTGAAAATTTGAATGCTTAATTTCAATAAAATGCTTAATTTGAGGTGTCAATTTTTCGAATTTGACATTTAAGTGTGAATTTGATAATCAATCGGAGATTTAACTCACTAGTAGATTTTTCGGGTTGATTTAATTCTCTAGTCTTATTATATTATTATTATTAATCTTTTACTTATTATTAATTTTATTAATATTAAATTGATTGTATTTATCAATATTGTCATTA
>JAOSBN010000178.1:39657340-39668857 GCA_027563595.1 Erythroxylum suave | reverse complement strand
TGGGAAATGTCATGAATGCATGTACAATCATTACATGTGCAAAATTCACTATTCACATGCATATATGAATGCATGAATATAGCCAAACAATTTTTAAAACACTCCTAGCCCGTTCCAAATTACTATTTTACCCTTCCAATCAGTGATGGGATGTTACACGAATAATGAACTAATATAACTTTCGTATTCAACCAGCTATCATTAGAATTAGTTATGGAAGTCTAACTACTAATTAGCACTTAAGTTAATATTTTTTATTTCTTAACGTACAAGTCCATAAGTTCTCAATCCGTATTAAATTTTTGCTCTTAGTCCTTCATTTAATACTAAAAATGATATAAAATTTGGCCATTATATTCCATCCATTCAGCTCAGAAACCACAGAGATAAATAAGGCAACAATTAGTAACTCAGTCAACATAGTCAACTAAAATAGCTACATAATTTTCAAGAAAAAGAGAGCAGACAATCATAGCATAAACACATTTCATCATCTCCATACATTCAGTCCCATGTTATTGTTAACAGAAGTATTAAAGCAATAAAACAATGAATACTAAATGAAATACAAAAAGATAACAAAGTAACAATCGGTTAAGCTAACAAAGTAGTAAGTTCAGTAAGTAAACAAGAAACACCACAACAGATGAATAACAGAGCAAGCAAATAAAGATAGGGTGAATGAGATGTAGTGGTCTCCTTCCCCTCTCAAGCTTCCTGCATTAGCTCTAGCCCACTGCTTTAAATTGTTCTTACCAGATGGTCAAAGGCTTGGTTCTGCTTCCAACTGTCTACCATGTTTCTCCCTTCTGCACCGATTCTCTCTGTTCTCTCCTCTTCTTCCCTTCTTTCTCTCCACATGTTGAGTGAAGAATGAAGAGTCAATGATGTCGCCACCACCCTCCTATCCTCTCTACTTGTAATCTCGTCTAGGTTTTTCATGCCTCTTCAATCTACTACTGCCACGTAATAAAGTATACAAGTTAAAGGAGTGCATGAGAATTTACATAGGGGTGACTATGTTTGTCACCCTCGTGAGGGCTGGTTACTATTTATGGTAAAAACAATCAACTCTTTTTACGCTCAAAAACAGTAAGTGTACAAGTCGTGACTTATAGCTTAAAAGCAGATATCGATCCCACAGGGATTAATGCCCAGACACCACTTAACCTACATCAAACTTCCTTTAAGAAATGAAATTGTTTTTTAAATGAAAATAATTTAGAAAATTAAATTAAAAAGAAAAGATTAATAACGAACAATGAATAATACCACAAATGTAGAAAATATGGAATTCAAGAATATAAAGATTAGAGATTACTTTCTCCCTATTGTGTCTCCCTCTTATTTTATTAATCGAATTATGTCTCGCCCAAGATTTCCAAATATATTAATCACCAACTCTTAAGGTGTAATTAATTTTCCCTAATTGAATTTGATGGTATCAATACCTATCCAATTGCTCTACCAATTTCACTAGGTATTAAGCTATCCTATAGGTGAAGTCATATGGCTTAATCCTCAATAAAGAAATGGGATGACCACAGATGAAGTCGTATGGCTGAATCCTCACGTTGGCTCAAATGAAAACTCATTATGCATCTCTACACTACCTCATTGCTCAAATGTCAATTATGACTAAGCTTATATAACCAACTACTTTTTATCATTCATTACTTTTTATTTTAGTAGCCTAATTTGAGTTCAGGCACACATTTAACATATACACACATTGCAATTAAGAAAGTCAATGTCACCTTCCCACACTTAAAGATCGCATTGTCCTCAATGTGGCAAGTCAACCACTAAATGAGGGAAAATGACATCAAACTAAACAAAAGAAAGTGAAACAAACTAATGATATTAAACCAAACACAAGAAAATGAAATCAAACTAAATAAAAGAAATTAAAACTAGATAAATGATATAAAACCAAATAAATGAAATCAAACCAAACAAAAGACATAACAGACATAAATGATATTAAACCAAACAAAATAAATAACAAAAATAAAAGTTTAAGGTAAGAAATGGCTTATGGAGATGATGGTGGCAAAAATGTGGGCAAACGAGCTTCAAAGTTGTTCCTCCGACTGAAGTTAAGGAATATCTTCTTCAAATTACGTTGCTCCTATGGACTTACCACATTTGGGTGTCGAGTACATCGAGTTGGGATGTCATCTGTTGTAGGTTAGAGGCCATCTAGTCAAGGATTTGTTAAAATCGGTCGATCTCCATTGATGCACTCAGTTCTGCCTTTACTATTTCTTCTTCTGGCTCCGAAGCTGTTCAAGAGGTGGAAGGTTTGGAAGCACCTATATTTTGGCTCATTCTATTCCTCACAGCATTACGCATTTGAGGATTGCGGAGTTCCATAGAATGGACCTCTATAGTCTAAGAGCGCCTCAAATACGATATGTCAAATATATCGTGTGGCATTGAATGCATGTCGTTCACATTAATGTTATAAAAATAAGCTAAAGCAGTAACAACATGTGACATTCCAAAATATGAACTCTTTTCATTGACAAAACATACTATTGAAAAAAAAGTTCTAAAAGGTGTATTGATTTTAACTTTTCAATCCATGCATCATTAAAAAAATAGTTCTTTACTCGAGCATTTATTGCTCTCAGTTTTATTAAACACAGTCAAATGCATAAATTTTTGCAAGAGTAAGTGCTCGACACTTTAAAGAATTCGGTACATTCCTAGAGTAAAAGAAAATTCCCCCTATTAGAGTTTTACAAAAAAAATCAATGTCAAAATAAGTGTGATCATCTAAATTTTTCGTGTTTAACAAATCGAAAAGACCACACATGACATTATAATCCAATTTGTAAACAGTACCGAATAACCTAAACCGTAAGATATCCATTTTAGGGTTATACAGGACAATGGTGAAAAACTCGATGGTCATCATAGGATGGATAGGTATGTCACAGTGAACAAACCTATTCCAACCTATGTTGGTAACTAGTTGTTCAATTTTTCGCCTCACTCTATGTTTTCTAACAATTCATAATCAAAATACCTAGGACTGACTAATTATCTAGCCCTAAACTCTCAAAAGTATGTACATTCTTCTTTTGAGTAAATCGAGAATGAGGCCTAATAGGTTGCTGCTAAATCGGACTTACCTTCCTTGGAAAGTTGACGACGGAGTTCGCCAACCAGTTTTTGATCAATCATTTTCCTTAGTGCCATTTTAAGAAGAAAACTTGCAAAAATGTGAGAAAGAGAGTGAAATTCATATTTTAGAGAGAGAGAGTAAAATCTTGTCTCAATCCTTGTGTTTTGGAATGATTAATGGATAAAAAACATGAAGGAATATAAGATTAATAAAAAGAGATAAAGAAAATACAAAGAATCTAGAGGAAAAGTGAGGAGTTTTAGAGAGTGGGAAGAGAATTTCGTGGGTTAAAAAGAGGAGTGAAAATTTTGAGAGTGGGTGAAAGAAGAAAATGAGAGGGAAGTTTAAAATTCCCTCCTGGATGGAATTCTCACAATTCCCACGAACGTGGGTTTTCTCTTCAGAAGCTTTCTAAAGAGAAAATGATTCCTATAATTGTGGGAATTGGTGATTCTTCCACTTATAAAACTTCTTCCAATCTTACATGTATTCTCCATTATCTTAAAACCTACAAACATTTCAAAATAATATCATCAACAAGAAAGTTGAGATAGAAACAAATTGAAATTCACACAAAATCTAAAGAAACATCAGTCCAACTCAAATCAATATGATCATAACTAAAGAAATCAAACAATTATATAGACAAAAACAATCAAAATAAAAGTAAAAATGTTAAGTTAAGGTCACTAGCTTGACCATTCTCCATTTATTCATGAAAGAGTGGAAGAAAGGAAAGAGATAATGTCCTTTTTTTGCCGATATGTCCCTCCATAATATGGTTTACAATGGTGCCCATTGAACTTGAACGTTTCCCCCTTATCATTTTCCAACTCCAACACTCCATAGTGAAACACTTGAAGAATTCTAAAAGGTCCACTCTATCTTGACCTAAGCTTTCTATGAAATAGCCGAACTGAATCGAACAAAAGTATCAAATCTCCACTATTAAGTTCTTTCTTCTTGATGTGGCCATCATGCCACTTCTTAGTCCTCTCTTTGTATAATTTGGCATCATATCTCAACTCATCCAACTCATCTAGGTATAACAACCTCTATTCTTCTGCTAGCTTCCAATACATATTCAATTTTTTGATTGACAAGCTTTATGCTCTAAATCTAATGGTAAATGGCACGCTTTACCATACACAAGTCAACATGGTGTTGTGCCTATGGGAGTTTTGAAAGTTGTTCTATAAGCCCATAATGTGCCATCTAAGTTTAATGCCTAATCTTTTATTAAAATGCTCATAGTCTTCTCTAAAATCTTTTCATGCTCCCTATTCACCACCTCCACTTAGCCGTTAGTTTAGAGATGGTACGGGGTAGCCAATCTATGATGAACATTATATCTTCTCAAAAGGTTCTCAAACGGTCTATTGCAAAAGTGACTCTTTCCATCACTTATAATTGCTCTAGGTACCCCAAACCTAGTAAAAATGTTCTTAATAAACTTCTGAACCACCTTGCCATCATTGGTTGGAGTGATGGCTGCTTCAACCCATTTGGAAACATAATCGAAGCCAACTAATATATAGGTTTTACCTTCAGAATGTGGGAATGGTCCCATGAAGTCCAAGCCCACACGTCAAATATCTCTACTTCTATTATGTTAGAAAGGGGCATTTCATCTCTCTTTAATGTGTTACCCACTCTTTAACATCTATCGCAATTGAGCACAAAATCTCAAGCATCCTTAAATAGGGTCGGCCAATAGAATCCACATTTTAAGATACATGTAGTATTCTTTTTAGCTCTATAATGGCCTACATAGAATGAGCATTAAGATTTTTGACATTTCGTCTTCAGGGACACACCTATGAATTAAACTATCAGTGCAGATCTTATACATTATTGGTTCATCCCAAATATAACGAGAGTATTGAAATAGAAAACGTTTCCTTTGTTGATATGAAAAATGGGATGGAAGAATACCACCTTAAAGGTAGTTCGTAATATCTGCAAACCAAGAAAGGAAAGGGTTATCTACCACTATTAACTTCTCGTCAGGAAATCTTTCCTCAATTTCCTTTTCCTCTTCATAATGTCCTCCTTCAAGTCTCAATAAATGATCTGCTATGACATTTTCTGCTCCCTTTTTCTCTTTGATGTCAATATTTGACTCTTGGAGAAGGATTACCCATCGAATGAGCCTAGCCTTGGCATCCTTCTTGGCAAAAAGGTACCATAATGTTGCATGGTCTATGAACACAACAACTTGTGAGCTTAACAAATAAGAACGGAATTTTTCACAAGCAAACACCACCGCAAGCAATTCTATCTCAGTAGATGTGTAATTCAGTGATGCTCCCATCAATGTCTTGCGTCCGTAATAGATGGCAAGCAACCTCTTCTCCTTTTGCTGGCCAAGTACGTAACCCATCATATGGTCACTTGCATCACACATAATCTCAAAAGGGAGAGACTAATCCAGCGACATCAAAAATATGAGTGCCTTCTTCAACCTGTTAAAAGAATTTAAACATTCATTGTCAAAAAAAAAGGGCATATCTTTAACCAGTAGATGAGTTAGGGGTGTAGCAATATGGGAAAAATCTTTAATGAATCGTCTGTAGAATCCCACATGACCAAAGAAAGCCCAAATACCCTTGATGTTAGTGGGAGGTGGTAACTTTTCAATTACTTTTGTCTTAACGCGATCCACTTTAATCCCCCTATATCAAATCTTATGGCCTAATACAATTCCCTCTTAGACCATGAAATGATATTTCTCGCAATTTAAAAATAAATGAGTCTCCTCATAACTTTGAAGTACTTTGTCTAAGTTAAGCAAACAATGATCAAAAGAATCTCCCAAAATAGAAAAAATCATCCATAAATACCTCTATAAAATTTTCATTCATGTCTACAAATATGGCTATCATGCATCTTTGAAATGTGGTAAGCGCATTACATAAACCAAAAGCCATCCTTTGATATGTAAAAGTTCCATACGAACATGTGAAAGTGGTCTTCTCTTGATCTTCCAAGTATATAAATATTTGATTGTACCCTGATTATCCATCAAGAAAGCAATAAAAAGAATGACCAGCCACTCTCTCAATCATTTGGTCCATAAAAGGTAAAGGGAAGTGATCCTTTTTAGTGGCCAAATTAGACTTCTTATAGTCAATGAACACTCACCATCACATGGCAGTCCTAGTGAAAATCCTTTCCCCTTTCTCATTCTCTATCACTGTCATGCCAGCAGACTCACCCACTCATTATCCGAAATAGGGTAAATAATTCCTACATCTAACAGTTTCACAACCTCCCTCTTCATAACCACTTCCATATTTGGATTTACCATCCTCTGTCTTTCTCTCACCGTTCTACATCCTTCTTCTAGGTTAATAATATGCATCACAACATTGGGGTTAATTTCCCTAATATCATAAATTTGCCACCCTATAGCTCTCATCCTTTCCTAATCATCTCCACCACTTTCTCTTCTTGCTCACAATCAAATTCATTGGATATAACGATGGGTAAAGCTTGGTTCTTCCCTAAAAAGGTATATCTCAAATAGGAAGCTAAAGGTTTAAGCTCTAAAGTGGGAGGATTAATAGTAGAAGGTGGTGTATGTCTATTAGTTCTCTCCCATCTTTCTAACTCAACTTCCTCATGTAAATCTTCTTCAAACTTTCATCTTTTTGTACTTCATTCACTTCATCGACTCTGTCCTTAATGTCTTCTACACACTCATCTACAATATCAATTTTCATCCATTGGTTTCTTTAAAGATTTATTCATATTAAACTCAACCTATTCATCACCAATTCTTAACACAAGCTTCCCTTCATGCACATCAACTAATGCCCTACTAGCATTTATAAAGGGCCTCCCTAAAATTAGCAGACAACTCTTATCAGCTTCAAAATCCAACACAACAAAATCAACACAAATTATAAATTTGTCCACTTTTAACAATACGTCCACTACTCCAAATGGCCTTTTCATGGATTGATCCGTAAGTTGAATCAGCATAGCTGTTGGCTTCACCTCTCCTAGACCTAGTTTCTTGAAAATAGATAAAGGAATCATATTAATACTTGCACCTAAATCACAAAAACATTTAGAAAATTCAAAATCACCTATAACACATGGAATAGTGAAACTCCTTAGATCTTGTAATTTCAAAGGCATTTAGCTTGAGATGATGGAACTGCAATTTCTGTCAACGTTACCGTCTGGATGTCTTCTCAAGTACATTTGTGTATGAGTATATCCTTCAAAAACTTTGCATACTTGGGCATACACTCCAACTAATGACAAATTTATCTGTAGCTTCTTCAGTTTCTCCAAAAACTTGAAAAACTAAGTGTCCACCTGATGTTATTTTACTCTCTACAGATACAGGTGTTTAGGTTTGTACAGTGGTGGTGGTACATACAACTTGCCTTCTTCCTTTTCTTCTTCTATCTTTGTACATTTCTCTTTTTCGTGGTTGTCCTTTTTCACAATCCGTTCTTCCATCTGCTTGCCACTTCGAAGTGTAATAGCTTTGAGTTGCTCCCTCAGAATGACCTCAATATTGTTGATAATGACACGACCCGCCTTTTGGACCGTGTTGGTACTAGGGAATGGGTAGGCTTAATGCCACCAAACCAAAGTAAGCCTAACTTTTCAGTAGCACTAGGGAATGCGTAGGCTTAACACCACCAAAACCCATAGTAAGCCTAACTTTTCTATATTCTACTGAAATTTGGCATGACCCGTATTAGCCATTCTTACATATATCTCATTTTTTAACATATATCATTATAAATTTATATTTTCTTTTATAATGGTCAAATTGGTTTCAAGACAAATTTCCCTTGAAATTAGGAGTCTTATACTTCTTTATGTCCAAGTTAGTTAACAATTTCGAGTACTTGATTCTTCATGTCTTGATTAGCTTAATCATACTTAGACCTATTCGGTTTCGCTGATTCATCCGCATAGGTCTCATTCCTAAAGGCATAACTTTTTCTACATAGGTTCAATGTTTTTAAAAATTTCTTTACCTCTAGTTAACAAATAAATTCACAATTATTTTTGACCATTTTCTAATTCGGTCATCAAGGCTTCCAAATATCCCATTTACAATCAGCCTTAATATTATGTCACGAGCTGAACCCTTCCTGACTAAAATCATTATAACTTATTCATTTGCTATCCAATTGAGGTTATTTGAATTTCCACTTTCAATAGACTCATATGGTTATCACATATCTAAAGACGGCTTTAAAATGATGAAATTTGGATTTATTGTGATTTTTCTAAGGCTATCTTGTTTCTGTTCTCTTCTGTGTCACTAAGGTCAGTAACACCCTTCACTTATTTAGCCATATCTCATAGGATACTTATCCAATTAAAATTTCATTTATACAGAACTTAGATGAAACATTTTTAAGCATTTCATAAGCAGAACTCATCATCCAATTCTGACTTTAAAGTCCTCAAACAATTAAGATTCATTTCATGTTTCAATCCTGTTGGTATTCCGAACCAGATTCAATTCGAGACTTATATCTCCTTTTTTTTTGGCTCACCCTAAATTCATAGAAAAAATTTAGGGATACAATAGACACCTATATCTACAACTTTTAAGTTTTGAGTTTCTTCAAATTCACACGTTAAATAGCTCAAAACAAATTGGATAAGAAGGACCTATGAATCTGCCTCCCTTGGCAGCTTTAAACTCCAAAACTCTAAGTTTCAGTTTAGGCCCAAATCAGCATAAAAAATGAAAATTTCCTCATGATAATATGTCATTAGACATCAAAGAATAAGAATCCATCATCAAAATCATCAGACCCATAAATTTCATCAAGTGGGTTTCATAGTTATGGCAAAAGAAAGTGAGAAACTAAATTCCAATTGGTAGAATCAAGTGTCAGGACCGAAGCTTGCCATTTTATATCGATTGATCTGCTTGATTCTCCTTCACTTCCATGTTACAAAGCTTGAAAATTTTTAGAGAGGAGCTTCCATGGTGAATTCGGCCAAGTGAGGGAGAAGGAAGACAAAGTGTTTTGTCTTATTTGCACTTAGCTTTCTTTATAAATCACTTTTTTCATTATTTACAAAATTGTCCCTCCTGTATTAGTTCTTTAAAATCCATTCGTACAATTTCCTATGACGACCGAAAAAGTGTCAAATATCATTAACTTGATTTCACCAAAAATTATGGTTCACTGTCCTAGTTTTAAAGACATTAGTCTCAAACACCATTTTTTTTCCCTGTACGGGGTAAATCAGATACCAGCTGTTACATGCTCCACCTCTTATTAAAAATTCGCCCATGAATTCTAGAAATTTACCTTATTGGGTAAGCATCTGTGTATATCTGGTTCTCATTGATTCTTCTGTTTCCCATGTACATTCCACAACTCTTTGGTTCCACCTTTGGACTTTAATCATTGGAATCTCTTTATTCCACAATTTTCTAATTTGTCTGTCCATGATGGCAACTGTAGTTTCTTCATGAGAAAGATTCTCAGCTATTTCCACTTCCGAGGTTTGTAATACATGAGAAGGATCTGGAATGTACTTTCTTAACAATGATATGTGGAAAACTGGATGCACACAGCTAAAATGAGGAGGCAAAGCCAACCAATATGACATTTTTTTGACCCTTTCAAGGATCTCGAATGGTCCAATATATCTAAGATATAGCTTCCCTCCTTTTTGATTCTAATTACACTTTTCATAGGAGAGACTTTTAAGAAAACTTAGTCACCTGGATCATACTGTACATCCCTCCTCTTAGAATCTATATAACTCTTTTGCCTATTGAAGGCCATTCTTAATATTTTTTGTATTAGAGGAACTTTTGCAGATGATTCTTGAATTAGTTCTAGTCCCTTTAACTATTTCTCTCCTACTTCTGCTCAACATAGTAGAGATTTGCACTTTCTGCCGTACAATGCCTCGTAAGGTGCCATCCTAATGGTGGGAATGGTAGTTGTTGTTGTAAGTAAATTCTATTAAAGACAAATGACATTCCCAATCTCCACCAAAGTCTAAGACACACATTCTTAACATGTCTTCGAGTGTCTGGATGGTTCTCTCTGATTGCCCATCAGTTTGTGGGTGGAATGTTGTATTGAAATTTAGATGTACACTCATAGCTTCTTGTAGTTTCTGCCAAAATCTAGAAGTGAACTATGTTCCTCTATCAGAAATAATAGACACTAGCACTCCATGATACTTCACAATTTTGTCAAAATGTAACTAGGCTAATGGATCTGTACTATAAATGGTTTTAACTGCTATAAAGTGGGCTGACTTGGTGAGTCTATTGAGTACAACCCAAATAAAATCATGCCTTTTTCAAATTATTGGCAATCCAACCACAAAATCCATGGTAATCCACTCCTATTTCTACTCGAGTAGTGGTAGTTATTTTAGTAGTCCAGTGGATTTTTGATGTTCAAATTTGACTTGTTGACAAGTTAAACAAGTGGATACAAACTGGGCTATATCTTTCTTTATACCCGGCCACCAATACATACCTTTAACATTATGGTACATCTTGGCAGTTTCAGGGTGAACACTATAGGGTGTATGATGTGACTCATGCATAATTCTTTGTTTTGGCCCATTTTTGTCAGGTACACATAACCTCTTACCACATTTCAATACTCCATCTCCTATATTGAACTCCATCACCTTACCATCCTATTTAGCTGTTCTCAATTTGGCTAGCTTAGGATCACTGTCTTGGGCAGTTTTAATCTCATCAATTAAATTGGGTTTCACCTGGAACTGAGCAAGTAGTACCTAAGAATTAGATACTTTTAAGTGCAATTCCATATTAAATAACCCATTTAAATCTTTAACTAGCTCTTTCTTTTAAATGGGGATATGATACAAACCCCTCATCATTTTCTACTCAGGACATCAGCCACTATATTAGCTTTACCTAGGTGAAAAAGATCTGACAATCATAATCCTTCAGTGGCTCAATCCTCTGTCTCTGTCTCAGATTTAGCTCTTTTTGTTTTTGAATGTAACGAAGACTCTTACAATCTGTATATATTTAACTCTTTTCATCATATAAATAATGTCCCCAAATTTTTAATGTAAATATCACGGCTGCCATTTCTAGATCATGGGTAGGATAGTTTACTTCATGTTTCCTTAATTATCTAGAGCTGATGTGAGACATTCCTTAAAATTTTGGAAACTTTGCTCATAGGAATCATCCTACTTAAATTTCACTTGTTTCGACGTTAACCTCTTCAGTGGAGAAGTTATCATGGAAAAATCTTTTACAAATCATTTGTAATAACTGGCCATACCTAAGAAACTTCGTATTTCGGTAACATTAGTAGGTCTAAGCCAGTTCGATACCGCTTCCACCTTCTGAGGATCTACTTGAATCCCTTCTTTACTAA
>JAOSBN010000178.1:39645972-39657240 GCA_027563595.1 Erythroxylum suave | reverse complement strand
GTTGTCTCCAAAAGTTACTGATCCTCCCTTCTTATCTTGAAGATCTAGGAATATAGACCTTCTTCCCGTCATGTGTCACGAGCATCTACTGTCCAAATACCATTGGTGCTGACTGCTTTTTCCAAGAAAGGAGATCTGCAATAGATATTATGTTCTTTTTAGGTACCCAGATTTTCTTGGGTCCTTTAGGGTCAGTCTTATAATTATTCATAGAATGATAAAAAGAAGACTGGTGAAATTTCTTTCTATAAGGAATAAACTTCTTTTTATAACAAGTACTGCTTTTAATAAACCCTAGACCACTCTTGTCATTAGGGTGTCGATAATTTCCAATCATGTGATTAATTTTCTTCGTACTTTCAGTAAAGATTGATAAATCTGCTGAGAGAGAATTAATCCTTTGTTTCAATTGACTAATTTCCTCAAATCTATCAATAGATACTTTTTTCTTCATATCGCCTACTTGTTTCTTAAGACAGACATTTTCTTTTTCTAACACTTCCGTGTTCCTTAAGTTTTCGACAAACTTTCTTTTTAGGGATCTATACTGTTTTAGTATAACATGTGAATCCTCTAACAATTCTAAATATGCATCTTGAAGTTTATTAAAGTTAGAAGTTACCTCCTCGTCATCCTCTTTTTCGGCTACCAAGCATATATTTGCTTGTTCTGATGCTTCTGAATCAGAATTAGATTCGGATGAATCCAAATCTTCCCAAGTTACCATCATACTCTTTTTATTTCCTTTATTTTTCTTCAGTTCTCTCCTAAGCAATGGATATTCAAACTTGTAGTGTCCTGGTTTGTTACACTCGTAGCAAATGATAGAGGTCTTCTCGTTCTTGACTTTTTCTTTGCTATTTTTCTTAAAAGAAAATTGTTTACTTCTTTTTGCTTTCTTTTTCCACATCCTTGTGATCTTTCTTGAAATGAAAGATAATTCGTCATCATCTTCACTTGAATCATGATCAGATTCACTGGTATCATCATTCTTGACTTCTTCGATCTTTAATGCTTTTGACGAAGAACTTCTATTTCTCTGGGTCTTGTGATTTTTTTAACCAGCCTTTAATGCTAGATTTGTCTCTTTTAGGTTTATCTTCAACATCAAGCTCTACTTTATGTATCTTCAAATAACCAAGCAATTCGTCTAACTTTCATTTGCTCAAGTCCTTGGCTTCTCGTATTGCAGTGACTTTGGGGCTCCATCTTTTTAGTTGACTTTTGATAATCTTCCTTACATGGTCTTGATTATCGTAGATTCTCCCAAGATCTTTAAGTCCATTAACGATAGATTGAAATCATCCAAACATCTGATCAATAAACTCATCTTCTTTCATTTTAAACAGCTCATACTAATGTATAAGAATACTGATCTTGGACTCTTTGACTAGGATTGTGCCTTCATGAGTGATGGATAGAGTGTCCCACATTTCCTTCGCAGTTTCGCATCCACGAACTTTATCATATTCACTTCTGCTTAACGCACAACTCAAAAAGAACTTGGCCTTTGAATTTAGTTAAAATCTAGTTTTGTGATCAGCTGACAATTTTGTTACAGTAAGGTTAGCTCTCTTAGTATCGCACTATAGAAATTTTCTTTTTTAAGTAAACATTTGAAAGCTCAAAGATCAATGATTTTTCAAAAGTTGTAAGATTGTCTAATCTTCGACTACGACTAGTATTTATAGCCTAAGTCTCTAACTACTTCTTGATTCTTGATAACTGCTTCTTGAATCTTGATAACCATTATTTAGTTGAGTTCTGTAACTAACTCCAACTAACTAACTATCCGACGTGCTACCATATCTTCTTCTTTGTATCGTCTGTGTTTTCCTCTTCTTCTATGTTTTCAACTTCTTCTATATCTTCTGCTCCTTCCGTGTTCTGTGCTTCTTTTGTGTTTTGCGCTTCTTCTATGTTTTCCTTTCTTCTGTGTTTTGCGATGTTTTCCTTTCTTCTGTGTTTTGCGCTTCTTCTATGTTTTCCTTTCTTTTGTGTCTCAACTTCTTCTATGTTCTGCTCTTCTTCTGCACACTTAACACACTTATCAAAAACATTCATTTATTTCTAACATTATTATTATTTGATTGTCATCAAAATTAATCATCGTGAAGTCCTCTTGTCTTAACATATGACACAATTAACGTGTGTGCCCCTCCAATTAACATGTCATACAAATTTGTATGCACAATTATTCTAGTCTTAAGTCATCTCATGCTCGCAAAATAATCCAATTAAGATTCATGCAACATCCACATTAATTTCTCTGAATTCTGGTCAAATTTGAATTAAATCGCAACTAATTTTAACATATGAAAATAAGCGAAATCAAACAAAATTAAACACAACACTTACAAGTGGTGGCCTACTAAGTAGAGAGTTCTTTGATTGGCTCATAGGGGGTAAGTTTTGGTGGCTTATTGGAGAAGCCAATTTATGATAAGATAAAATAGGATTTACCCTTTTTCACTCGTGAGTTGTATTGTCGTAAAAATCAGAACGGAGGAGGAAAAAAAGAGACGTCTATTTTATTGTTTTGGCATGTGAGAAGGCAGCTGTTTGGTGAGATAATCAAGAAGAAATGGATCATCATCGACAGGTATTTAGTGTTGGTATCTCTTAGGTTTGTAGAGAGTACTAAATTGATTAAGGTTTTCAAATTGTACTAGAACCTAGATAATTGTACTTATCGTTGAGATTATTGTTGTTGGTTGTCGATTGCACTCTTGATTATTATAGTGGATTAATTTTAGTTCGTGGAGATCTGGACGGTGGTTTTTTCCCTAGTTGAGAGGGGTTTCCCCCATAAATTGCGTGTGTCTTGATTTAGTTTCTTGCACTTTATTTCTTTTGTTATTGTGGTTATGGTAATTTTCCCCAATAAGTGATATCAGAGCCGATGGTTCGACAAGGGATGAGTATGAAGACTGTAGTCGGATCCTATGATTGCCTCTCCACAAAGAAGAGCAAGGACCTGGTGGGCCCGAACCAATGGAGTACAAGGGCTATTGGTTACGCCATATACTCGAGCTACTAAGAAGAAGACTTTCTCTTAAGAGGAAGTCTAAGCCCGATGTGTTGGACCCTGAAAATTTTTTTCAATTATTATCAATTTATTTGCTTAATTTTTATTTTTATTTATTTATTTTATTTTAATTATGTTTTGTTTGTTTAGTTATTATCTTAAAATTAGGTCATTAAATTTAGTAAGCATGAATTGGAATTAGGGTTATTAATTAGAGAATGTTAGAATTAAGTTAGCTTAAGGAGTTAATGGATAAAGAGAAAAAGAGCGGTAAAATTGGAAGAACAAAACAAATGAAGGGTAAAATGGGAAAAACCAAAGACAAATTGTAATCTTGAATTAGAAGAAAAGAAGAGAGAGTCGTTGAAGAGAAGAGAAAAGAAAGAAAGAAGAAGAAAACGTAGAGAAGAAAGAAAGAAGGAGAAAATTCATGGAGAAGGAGAAAGAAGAAGGAAGAAGAGAAATCAAACTTGTTAAGGTAAGTTTCATCTCTTCTTTTTGGTTGGGTAGAAACATAAAAGAGATTAGAGAGAGATGGGTTAATGTTGGAAGAAAGAAGAGGAGAAGAGAAACCTATTTGATTTTTCATGAATATCTAAACTAGGTTTTAGTTTTCTATCCTAAAATTATTATGGGTAAGTTAAGTTTAGGCTCGATTATTTACTTTGGATTATTGAATCTTTATGAATTTCTATTTCAATGTGGTTTGAATGAGAAATTGGTTTGTTTTAGGAAACCAAGAAAACTCTATTCAAGAGCAAGAGGAAAGGCACAATTGAGTAGGATTTTCCAAACAAATTAGGTGGGTAATGTATTTATAGTTATTGTGTAATTGTGCAAATTATTGCCTATGTGTGTGTATTGATTTGCTTACATTGGATTTCTTGAAATTGAAATCGTTGTGAATGTTGAGAATCCATGATGAATTATGATTATGTTATGCTTTGAAAATGTTATGATGTTTGTATAAAAGAAAAGAAGAAAAAGTAAAAGAAGCATGAGAATTGGGAATTTGTGTTTGACTGCATTGAGCATGAAATTGGTTTGATATTGGGAAAGAGAGGAACCCGTTTCGTTAGTCACATGCACGTTGACCTATAGCCTTCTCCTGGTTGCCCGTTTGAGGCCACGAGATCTTGAGAAATTGGACTCGTTTTGTTCACGAAGTAAACTTCGGTCTCTGTTTCGTTCCATAAAACTCTCCAGCCATTTGTTTGTACATTGCGTCTTTTAATTCTCAAGCACATTTGAATGTTGTGTTAGATGGCTAGGTTATGTTATGTGTTATGAGTTTTGCGCAAATTTGATCAATGCTTGAATTGCTATAATAGATTGAGAATTCTTGAATTATTAGTTATACCTATACATATGCTTGAATTATGGTCAATTGCCGATGGATATAAATATATTATCCACTGAGCTGTGTAGCTCAACCCATCCTTTTTCCCCTTCTCAAGTGTAGAACAAGACGATTAGCAAATCCTTGCAAGGCATCGGAAACTCCAAGATCGTTAGAGACTTTGTACTAAGTGAATATTTTCGGATAGCTTTATAGGCATATCAAACATGGGCATCTTTGGTATTCTGTTTTAAGTTTGTGATGTGTATGTTGATATGTAACTAAAGCTTGTTCAAACATTTACTTTGCTTAGCAATGAGAATGAGAATTTGAGGATTTGTTGTTATGTGTGATGATGGTTGTGAAAGAGGAATGGGTATGTGATTGCAAATTGTTGTTCGTTTTAGAATAACATGTTAGAGATTGGAAAGGTTGTATGGGATTAATTATTTGAGGAGAGATTTAAGAAGTTAACAAAAGTACTTAGTAGTTGAATTGATATGAAGTGTATGTCTATTTTAGTATTGAAATGTTGAGTTAGAGTTGCAGGTTAGAAGGTTTCGCCGCGGCGAAGTCAGACTCGGCCACGACGAACTTTTCCCGAAAGGTGTTTTCATCTCCATCTCATAACTTCGCCATAGAGAAGTTATAGGTTGGTCACGGAGAAATTTTCCTGAGAGGTCTTTGGGAATATTTCCTGGTTTCGCTGCAGCGAATTTTTCCCAAGAGATCCTGGGAAATATTTCCTAGTTTCGCCATAGTGAAACATTTAGTTCTCCGTGGCGATTATGACCCTCCAAATGGCAAAATCTCTTTTCAGAGTCTTCATGAAAGTTGTAGATATAGAAGCCCTTCAAAACCGTCCTAAGATGAGCTTAATCTGATCTCTCTACTGAAAGTTATGTCAATTGTCCCAAGATAGGTACAATATGATTGAGGACATAATCAGGTCTGACTCTTTTGGCCATAACTTCATCATCCAATCTTCAAATGAAGTGATTACTAAACTAATAGGTTTTTAACTTATTTCTCTAACCCTCCATAAAATTGGGTATCTATTGGAGTTGATTCGAAAAAGATTGATGGAGAGAAAGTGAGGAAAACGACTGAAAGAGCATGAATTGATTGTTTTACTAAACATACTACGGTATTTTAATCATATCTTAATTTGTAGAGCTCCGAATGAGATAATTATCATTTCAAAATAAACTAGAGACATGGACTTACAAATGTTTTGAAGTAAAATTGTCATTCTACTGTCGAAATTGGTTTTGGCTAGAGAGATCCTATGGAAATAACCTCATAGGGTATTACGTTCATGTGTTTTGATATTCTGGATAGTTGCGCTCTAGAAATGGGGCCCAACACGATGTAGAAGTTCACTTTGAAGGGAGATTGTTGGGATGTCAAGTATGAGTAGGAATCACACATTAAAAAAAGATGAAATTTTTGAGAGACATATAAATGGAAAAGATTCATAAACCTAAATTCTTAAGATTTTAGGTTGAAGTGTAATGTCAAAGCCTATGAGTATGTTCCTGACTAAGCCCATGATGTAAATCTCCCATAAAAGTGAACTTAGTATAACCAACACATTGATCATCACTAAAGTCTGGAGTTCATCAACGCCTCTGTTCCTACTTATTAAGTATTCTATGTTTGGTTAAAATAAAACGTACAGAATAACCATTCCTAAGCATTATAATTCCTGGACACGGGGGAATAGCTAACGATGTTATGCCCCTGTCTTTACCTATTTCACTTACATCCAGAATAGCTAAACACAAGCATTCTTTCTCTTGGACAAGTTTTATCCCTCTCTTGTCGTTCCCAGCAAACTTTCTCACTCATCCAACAGCATACCTCTCTCTCGTTTGGTCTCACTCAGGGTCTTCGTCTCTGGCTCAGTGGCCGTCTCTTGCTCTTCACGCGATCATCTCTTTTCTCCACTCTCTGGTCTAATCGCACTCACGCTCTTCGACTCTGGCTCAGTGGCTTCATTTCTGATTTAACCAGTAATAATCTTTTTGTTCCTAAATTGTGCTCTGTTTATTTTCTCTTTACTCACTTCTCCTAATCATACTTCTTCTATCTTTATTATTACTCTGCATCTGTGGCTTCCTTATTCAAATTACAAATTTAGATATATCTGCGTATCTATGTCATCATACATATTGGGCATTGTAATAGAAAATATTAGGTAAATAATTAGGTGTCTTCGTGCGATTGTGCAATGTACGAAGTGGAGAGAGACGTGAAGTGCTTGCTACTAGAGCGCTTGGGTCTCTCTTCAAATTTACCCAAGTCTATATATGGTCCCCTTTCTCTCTGTCGTTTTGTTTCTAAGTTTCTTTCCTTAGCTTAAAGCTTATTTCTTCCTGCAAAATTGGAGCTTGACAAGGGCGATGGCTTGACAGAGGCACTTGTAGTACCTTTATTTTTTGAGAATAGCGTAAGTTTTGGTTGCTTTCTAACTTCATAATGTCTTTATCTGTGCTTAAATTGCTAGGTTCAAGGTTTTTGTTTGTTTTGTTGTTGAGGGTCAATGCCCTTGCTTTTCACGTTTAATAAGGACTAGAAGTTGACGTCCACTATGTGTCTGCTTGATTTCTAGAAAAAATCTCCTGAAAGAGATGAAGATATCAGCTCCAACATCAATGTATCTGATGCTAGTGAGTGTTTCGATTATTTTGCGCTTGCTTTTTATCAGTCCATTTTAACTTTACCTTTTTTATGTTGGACTAGTTGACAGCTGCAACATGTCTTGTTTTCCCACTATTTTCTTCTCGATTGATTGAATTTTTTTAATTTTTAGTCTTTATTTTTCCTCGTTAGATTTTGTTTAAACATTGGAGGACTCAAAATTGAAGGAACAAATGGATGCCTTAGGCCTTCTTTTTTCCTTCCAGTCAAATAAGGAGGTACCTCACAAATCCCTTGATTTTTACTTTGGTTGGTCACTTAGTTGTAGTTTTCCTCTGTATTAAATTAATTGGAGGTATTTGGTCCTTATGGGGAAATTGGGAAGAACCCTACTTCGTCAACTCCAGACGATATCCATATTTTTTAAGGTGGATTGACAGATCAGAAAGAGCATATTATCAAACAGTTCACTTGAAATGAGTTTAGAAGAATTTTTAAAAGGCCATATAACTTATGTTATTGGGCAAAGGACACGGGGTAAAACTGGATACCATTTTCATTTAACTGTTTATCATTTCTTTAACTTTGTGACTAGTTTTGCTTTTCTTTCCATTATCGTTTTGTCAGTTTCCAAACCAACAACGTTTCCTATTTATTGATACTATTGGCATCCTGGCAGATAAGGAGTAATATCAATTAAAGTAAAAGAAAAGGAGCTCGTTCAAAACATCTTCATGATTTTAAAGAAGCCAACAATCACGCCATAGAATTTAGTGAAGTGAGTGGGCTGGAGATTAGATCTCCAAATGTTTTGAATGCTAACACAAACAATTCCTTGACTTTGGTTTCAGCACTTGCTCAAAGTGAATCACTCTATTATGATGGGGCAGCCTATAGAACTAAATCTCAATTTTGTAGTGGTGAAAATTCAGCAAAATCAACTGAAGTCACATTTCCTGCCTTTCTGGGACAAACCTTTGATAGTACATCCAACAATATGTTGACAAATAGCCAGGAATGCAATTCCCTACCACAGTTTGATGTTGTGATCAATGATGAGAATAAGAAAGAAAAGTGTTCAAGCAATTGAGAGGTTCTTTTTCTGGTGTCAATGTTGGTGAGAAAGAACTTTGCCAAAGTTTAGAGTCTAACCATCTGAGAGATTCTTTTTCTGTTTGACATCCTGGTAAGGATGAGCATCTTTGCAATTGGACCAACTATTAGCTGACGATGATTTTTAAATTTATTGAAGCCTCTCAGAATTTGATGTGCTTGGACGTAATGCACCAGATAGTCATCAGTTTGGAGATTTTGAGGATTGGAAGTTATATTAGGACCTGACTATTCTAAAGTGAGGACTTATGACATGAAGACCATGCTAAAACCTCGTGATGGGTATCTTCATGTTTGAAGTTTAAATATTTTGTCTAATTATTTAAAATAAGGCTGGAACTTATTTTTTGTTCAACTATATAACTTTTTAGTAATTTAAAGCCCTATATTATATTTATTTTCAATATCGTTTCATTGTTATTTTATATTGCAATTGCGACTATATAATGAATGTTGACATGAGTCAGACTAGAAAAAATTAACTACAGAAAAATTAACGACTAAAAAATATTGGAAAGTTCTATGATAAGACGAAAATTAATAATAATAAGAATTTTAATTATAATAAAAGAAGGAGAAGAAGAAAATTAATAATAATAAGGAATTCAACAATAACTATAAATATAAATATAAATATAATTAATTATTTTTAATAAGAATAAGAATGATAAAAATTAATAGGAATAATAAGAATAATTAATTTAATAAGAATAAGAATAATAAAAATTAATAGGAATAATTAATTTAATAATAATAATAATGATGATGATGATGATGATAACCATAATAATAAAGATATTTTGATCTTTTTGTTAGTTATTCCTTTGTCATTCTAAATTTATATTTTTAAATCAAATATTGGCATAAAAATTCTTTATCTATTATATTTCTTGAAGTAAATAAAATAATACTTATTCTATTCTAATTCTCATCTTTTCTATTTCTAAGAATTATTATTTTATTCGTTATCTATTCTATTCTTTGAACTAAAGGCTATTTGGGTACTAAAATTTCGTATACTGTACCTCATTTTGGTGACCCAAATGCAAATGTCGTTAGTTGCATTGCTGGCTTATGCTTACACTCTTGTTGTCTTCATTGTCATCCACAGTTAGCCTTTTGCACTAATTTCTATGTTTTACAGAAGAGATCGGAGAAGAAAAAAACAGCTTACAATTGAGTAAATGTAGTTACATTTCATGATCTAGAGCTCAAAAATTGAAGCACAACATGGTGGACCATTCTTTCCTTTCAACAATCTTTATCAATTTATCATTGGTTGTATAACAGTCAACCTCGAAAGTCCCAACTTGAGAGTTTCAAAAATATCTCCGTTTCATTTAATGAGGATGTCAAAACCTGAATTGCAAGCATCGTCAAAAGGAAAACGAATTGTATCTTCCTCGGCTATTCCTTGACGTAAACAATTTTCCGCTGCAAGAAAATGATCTCTTCAGTGTATTTGGTACAATAGGCGAAGACTTCGCCGTAGAAGAGTTACGATGTCCACCAACTCTGCTTGAAATAATATATTCGTGCAGTTCATTACCCTTGGCCAGTTGAATACCAGAATTTCCATCAGATTGCTCTTTAAGAACATTGGTAAGAGCGTGAATGGTCTTAGAAGCCGATAAAGAATCCAAAGAGACCGATCTTCTCATTGGCTGAAACGGAATCCCATCAACATGTTCCCAACTTTTTCTCCTGCTCTCACCCTGCAATTCACCATCCATCTCTGATTCAATACTCGACTCACCATCTCTTTCTTCCCTTCCTCTGCTAGATTCTGCATCATTTTCCAATCTCAATATCTGGTTTTCGTCTTGGGTGCCCGAATTATTAGTACCAGACTCTGACGTTCTTTGTGTGGCCGGATTTGTGATAATTGGGGCGCGACACATAGGGCAATTGGTGTGTGATCGAAGCCAAGTATCAATACAACTAATATGAAAAGCATGGCTGCACTTCGGTAGGAGCCTGAGAGTCTCGTATTCTCGAAATTCATTCAAGCAAACAGAGCAGTCACTTCCTTCAACTAGACCATCGCCTTTGATATACCTACAAACAGTAATCGAACTAATGACCGATGGCTGTAACCCCAAGGTGTTGATATACCAGATAGGATGGTCAACGACAGGTCCGTGATCTTCATCGATAAACTCATCGTGGGTTGTAAGATTTCTTTGCTCCCATGACCTTCTCCTCCTCGGCCCTGAATAGAATTTAACATACACACCGTAACAGCACACAAGAACAAACGCCGCGGTCAAAACAGAAAGAGCTGCAATCAAGAACTTGCTAAGCCTGTTAGAATGGTGACCTGAATTTAAAACAGAAGGTGAAGGAGCGAGGGCAGAAGGGCAGTAATAGCTACAGTAGTCCAAACACTGTTCTTCGCAAAAGCCTAAATCATTTGATAGGTCGCAGAAAGGTTCACAGAGTTCTATCAGAGTTTGATTGAAACGATTATCATCACGGAACAACTTTCTGTGCTCTAAACCCATCACAAATGAAGAAGAGAGGAGACTGCAATCCCGGATTGACACCTGAAGAAGAGAAGAGAACAAGCATGAAGATGCAACCTCTCCAAAGTCAACGAAGTGATGGAGTGGAATACCTAGGAAGAGATGGATTGGAATAAACTAGGGGAAGTTGGTCCGTGTTTTGGTTAGTGAATTGATAAATTTAAGGTGGTAATTGAATTTTTTTCCTTATTTATTTATTTTTTGGGTTGATCTTTTCCTGTTCTGCCTGTTTGGGCTTTCGATTTCGTGGCAGCTGTCAATATTGGAAGAAAATTCAGGGGACTGAATTCACCCACCTGCTTCATGGCTTGAGTTGTCTTTTCTTTGCTTTCAAAATATTTAAATTTAAAATGTTAAGCATAAGTAGTTAACTATAGTGAGAAATATATTGAATCATCTGATTTCCTTCCCTTATTATCATATTTTAATATTTGAATTAATTCATATTTATTTGTTAATACCTTACATCTAACTGCATGTGCAACAGAATAAGTTGTTAGAATAATAAGTTTGGTCGTGATTATATTACCTGTTAATTAATTCTATCAATTACGGATTAATATAATTGGTTTGAGTAGCGAATAAATTTAACCCATTTTTATCAAAAAATGATATATATA
>JAOSBN010000178.1:39629800-39645872 GCA_027563595.1 Erythroxylum suave | reverse complement strand
CTTTTGAGCAGTGGATTTGGATAAATTGTATAAGTAGGGATTTGAGGAAAAATGAAATGAAAAGTATATTTTAGTTTCAATTTTCAGTTATATTTTTATAGGATGCTATGTGATTTTTAGTTGGTTGCTCGGTAGTGCACCTTTATCGTGGGATACGTGTCGGAGCGACCTGCGGGCGTCCCGATGTATACCCTACGGTAAAGGGGTGCTACACATGATGTTTGAATGAGCATGAATTATGATTGAGGAAACCTACCTGGGAAAGTCATTGAGTATGCATTGAACATGAAAGATATATATATGTGTACATGATTGAATATGTATTTGATTGATCGACTTTGTATTGTGAATTTTTTATGTATTGAGTGATTTTATACACACAAGTTGAATGACTAAATCCAAACATTACCAAAACATCCAATCAATAGTGTAATCTGGAGCGTACTATGAGTAACCTAGATGTTCTCACTAGGATTGATCTATTTTGGTAACTTCCAATATTTGACCTGTTAATGATCTGTAAGTGACAATTTTAGACATTAATGGTCCAAGGAGTTTTATATTTGGGAATGTATTGGAAGTGTTCTGATTGTATATGAATATGAAAGATATCTGTATTCTCAACAAATTATTGAATGTCGGACTTAGATCTAAAGAACATGTGAATCTGACTGTGAATCATTAATAAATATTATTGATGGCATATTTTGTGATTTGATGCATTACATTAATAACATGATCAAATAAAGGCGTTGTGACCGAAGTAGCTAGTCTGAAAGAGCATAAAGCTCATAATTTTGCACGTAGAGCCATTAGCTTCGTGATTAATGAACTCGGTATCCACAATGGGTACAGGACAATATCTAAAACGAGCTCGATATCCACAATGGATATAGGATAGTGAAAGGCGCTCAGTCGCAACAAAATGACAACAAAAGTAGAGTCTCATATTCATATGTATTTATACATATATAATTGTGAAATCATTTCTAAGTTGTGATGATATTGTGATAAGCCATTTTTGCGTACATTTGATAATATGATTGAATTCTTCTGAAAAGATTATATGAAATGAATGTAAACCATGATGAATTGTTGAAATGATAAATATTGTGCATTTGATTTATATTTGAAATGTTTGATGTTTTGAATGAGTGAGCACATCGAGGATGGTTCACTCATTGAGTTCACAAAACTTATCAAAATTGCAACGTGGCTTTTTCAGGTACGAGAGAGGAGACCTAGTTCTTAAGGTACTCTAAAGGAATGTTTTGATGTTAAGAAATAGCTCAAAGGTCAGTCAATTGACATCTGAGAAGTTATAAATTATATTTATGTAGTTGCTTTTGACATGTAGAACTTTTTTGTAAAAAGAAAAGTAAACTCTTAGATGCTTATGAAATGTAAATATTTGTTTTAATGACTATTATGTAATTATCCTAGTGAATGAAATGAAAAAGTTACCTTTCAATGTTTATAAAATGTATGATGCCATAATAAGTGTATAAGACTGCTTTAACATGTTATTTTCATAAGATATGTTTTTGAATGTCCTCTAAATGTTCAGGTGTATATTCTGTAGTAGTGGGGTGTTATAATTTTGGTATCAAAGCCTAGTTTGACATCCATAGGTGCATATAAGAACATGTAGACAAGATATATAGTGAGAGATTCATATAGTGATCACAATTATTTTTGTTATAGGTCATCTGCCATAGGTGATCAAGTTATAAGGTCAGCTGACTTAAATGACTTAAAGTCTGTAGGAGCCAATAGGGAGTCTCTTGTACCTGAGTTCTCACAAATGCCTCCGAGTATTTATAAAAAGAGAGAGAGGAAGTATGATAAGCTTAAAAAGCAGGAGACTATGGACTTCTACAGAAGTACAGACCCTGCTGAGGTAAAAGGATGGTTAGAGAGAACAAAGAGAGTATTTGATCATATGGATTGTGAGTCAGATGAAAGATTCGACTACGTAATTTCATTACTGCAATGTTCAGCATACCAGTAGTGGAAGACTATTTCAGGCAGTGTCCCCAAGCCTTGTAGTTTAAAGTGGGAAGATTAACTAAAGGTGTTTAGATAGAATTATATCTCGAAGATTTATCTGGGCAGAAAGATGAAAGAGTTTTTAGATCTAAAGCAAGGTAGTCTCACAGTAGCTAAATATAAGATCAGATTTAATGAGTTGGTGGGGTTTGCCACTGTATTGATACTGACTGAGGAGGACAAATGTAGGAGGTTTAAAGATGGGATAAACATGGAAATCAAAACGACGCTAGCCATTTCTAATTTAGGTAGTTTTACAGAATTACGAGCGGCCTTGATTAGAATTGAACAATTGTTGAAAGATGGTTAGGAGAGTACATATATGAGTCTAGAGTAAAGAGACATGTTGATTTTTAGGCTGATTCTAGCAGGAGTTTTAGTAAACATTATAATAGATCGTCTCGATTCCGGACTAGATCGAGACAATCAGGGTTTAGACCAAGAGGTGGATTTGTTCAAACTAGTAGAGGTAAAGGACAAGTGTCAAGAGGACAACCACAACAGATGCCAAGTTATGAGCAATGTGGCAAGGAGCATGGTGGTAAATGTTGGAGGTTATTAGGAGCTTGTTTTCGATGTGGCTCTGTTGAGCATCAACTTAAAGATTGTCCTGAGACTTTGGGACCACAGTCTAGAATGAGAGGAGGAACAATGACTGAGACAATAATCCAATAGAGTAGAGCTACTAGATCAGTATAGAGAGACAAAGGTAGAGGCAGAACACAATCAGTAGGTACTAATGTTAGGATTGATGTGTAGAGTAACTAGCCGCATTTTCAGGCTAGGATCTATGTCATTACCAGACATAAAGCATAAAACTCCCCAAATATGGTATCAGGTGTGTTAAATGTATTTAATTTTAAAGCATTTGCATTAATAGATTCAGGATTTACACATTCATTCATCACACCACATCTGAAATCTAAACTGCATTGTGAGCGAGAAATGTTGAATTGTGATTTAAAGGTAAGTACACCGGTAGGTAGTACTACAGTAATTGGAGAGATGTGAAAAGGGTGTAGCATTCAGATTGATCAAGTAAAGTTAAAAGCTAATATAATAATATTGTAGTTGAGGGAGATAGACCTTATATTAAGTATAGATTGGCTCGCTACACATAGGGTTGTGATGAACTGTTAATCTAATGAAGTTATTTTTTAATCCCCTAATAAGTTGAGAATAGTATTTCGAGGAGTTAGTCAAGCAGTGCCAGCTAGATTAATTTCATTCATGAGTGCTTTGAGATTGATCTGAGATAGATGTGAGGCTTATTTCGCCCACGTAGTTAATACCCGGAATGAGCAAACTATAGGATATTCCTATTGTTAGGAATTTCCTAGATTTCCTGGATGTGTTTCTTGCTGAATTACCATGTTTACCCCCAGAAAGGAAAATGGAGTTTACTATTGACCTTGTTCCAAGTTCCGCTTATATATCAATTCCTTCGTATAGGATGGCAGCTGTGGAGCTTAAGAAACTTAAGACACAGTTAAAAGAGTTATTAGATAAGGGTTTTATTAGGCCCAGTGAGTCATCTTGGGGAGCTATAGTTTTGTTTGTAAAGAAGAAGGATAGGATTTTCAGGTTATGTATTGATTATAGACAATTAAATCGAGTAACAGTGAAAAACAAGTATCCTTTACCGAGGATAAATGATTTGCTTGATCAGTTACAGAGAGTTCAGGTGTTCACTAAGTTAGACTTAAGATTAGGGTACTATCAGTTGAAAATTACAAAGGTTGATTTATCGAAGAGTGCATTCAGAACTAGATATGGGCATTTTGATTTTACAGTGATACCATTTGGGTTGACAGATGCCCTAACTACTTTTATGACTTTGATGAATAAAGTATTCCAACCTTATTTAGATCATTTTATGATTGTGTTCATTGATGATATTTTGATATATTCAAAAAGTAGAGACATACATGCTGAGCATTTGAGGTTAGTGCTATAGATAATGAAAGAGAAACAATTGTACGCCAAGTTCAGTAAGTGTAAATTTTGGCTTGATAAAGTGGTATTTTTGGGTCACATCATGTCTGGACAAGACATACAGGTAGACCCAAAGAAAGTAGAAGCATAATTTTGAGCTAGAATTGTATCATAATTTAGGTCTAAATGAGGATGCATAAATGAGCATGAATTCTAGGAAATTGGAAGTGTAAATGATATGCCTAAATGTGACAATTTCATAAATTAATGGTATGTGGACTTTGATATTTGGGAATGTATTAGAAGTGTTATGATCACATATGAATCTGAAAGATATTCATATTCTCAACAAATAGTTGAATGTCGAAATTAGGTCCGATGAACATGTGAATCAGAGTGTGCATTATGAATAAATATTATTGATGGCACATTTTGTGATCTTACGGATCATATTAATATGTATGATTAGATAAGGCATTGTAACCAGAGTAGCCAGTCTGAAAGAGCTTAAAGCTCATAATTTTACACATAGGGCCATTAGCTCCGTGATTAATAAGCTCAGTATCTACAATAGGTACGAGATAGTATTTGAAAAGAGCCCAATATCTATAGGGATATGGGACAATGAAAAACGCTTAATCACAACAAAATAATAACAAAAAGTTGGAGTCTCATATGCATATGAATTTGTAGATATATAATTGTTAACTCATTTATGAATTATGATGATATTGTGATATGCCATATTTGTGTACATTTGATAATATGATTGAAATCTTCTGAAAAGATTATATGAAATGAATGTAAACCATGATGAATTTTTAAGATGAAAAATATTATGCATTTGATTTATATTTGAAATGCTTGATATTCTGAATAAGTGAACACATCGAGGATGGTTCACTCACTGAGTTTGCAAAACTCATCAAAATTGCAACGTGACTTTTTCAGGTATAAGAGAGGAGACCTAGTTCTTAAGATACTCTAGAGGAATGTTTTGGTGTTAAGAAATAGCTCGAAGGTTAGTCAACTGACATCTGAGGAGTTATAAATTATATTTATTTAGAATCTTTTGTCATGTAAAACCTTTCGTAAAATGTAAATATTTTTTTAATGACTATTATGTAATTATCTTAGTGAATGAAATGGAAAAGTTGCCTTTCAATGTTTGTAAAGTGTATGATGTCATAATAAGTGTATAAGACTAATTAAACATGCCATTATCGTAGGGTATGTTCTTGAATTTCCTCTGGTCGTTTAGGTATATACTCTATAATAGTGGGGTGTTACACATTATCACCTATGGGTGAATAAATCATTTAAGCAATGATTTTCCTTTATCCAATACCGTTATGCACATCTCAAAATCTCTTATAAGGCCAACACCTGTAGGCAGAATAACCAAATATTTGACCAGAGACATCCTTTTATACGTAAGTAGAACAATTCAAAATACTAACTTAAAAGCCCATTATAGTGACTGCATCCTCATCAGCACTCAAAAAGTCCACAAGCACAAAGGATACATCTTTATTTTATCCTCACATTCTTGATAGGCATATGGTATATAATAACGTAACATCAATAAATGCTAAACCTGAATGTATAGTCTCATAGACAGACACTCGTGCTGAAGACATTCTCTGAAACTTCATTTAAGACTTTCGTAAAAGAAAAATCTCAGTAGAGCGACTCTCGTGCATTACTAGACACTGAATTGACCATCCAAGATATAAGAACCTCATGTATCTCTCTTATGGCAAGTTCATAGTATAAAAATTCACTCAAAACTGGCTTTAGAATATCTTAATTCCTTTTCTGAGTAACTATCATGTGATCCCGAACACTAAACATGAGACCTGAGATACCAAAACTTAAAGTATCTCCCTCATGTGATATTCGAAGCATGAAAATTCAGTTGAAATCATATAGAAAACACCTTAATTCCTTTTGTTGGAGTTAAAACTTTAATTTATTACTAATGTAATAAATCCAAAAAAAAGTGAAAAAATTCACTTTAAAAATTTCCTATACCTGAAAACTGATCTAAAACACCCCGGGGCACCCTTATGGAATATTTGAAATTTTGATTTTCTTTTCTTTTTTTGAAATCATTATAGCAAATTGGTACGACTGATGTCAGCCATCGCGTCAGCGCGAACGTCAACGCGAGAGGCGAGTGTCAGACATGCATCAGCGCTGGAGACCCGTCGCCTCACGTCGCGTGTCTGACATGTGCTAACCGCTCTCAGGGCAATATTGTGCCACAAGTGCCCGATGGTCCGTTGCCATCAACGGCGTGGGTAATTTTTGGCTAGTTTCGGGTCAATTTTTTGCTCTCTCGAACTTGTTTTCAACCCGTTTCTCAATGCTAAACACATTTATACCAATTTCATGCAATAAACAGCAAGAAAAAAGTTGAGAAATAGAAGTCAAAACCTTATGGAGAAAACCAAAAAATCTTCATTTTTAACCATCCGATCACGTCACCACTTTGATACCACGTGTAACACGTAAAGATATCTTAGTTACGTATACCGAACCGAATGTGAAAGGGCAACAAATGAAGAAATGTAAAAATATACTTAATTTCAGTTCCATAAATTCAAACGAGCTTTCTGAAAACGAAACGAGCGAATCCAGCGCCCTCTTCACAAGAACTATTTACTGGAATGCAGTTAAAGTCTTTCTACAGTTTTCTCAATACATAAGTTCTCTTAGCGGGTCAGATGTTTCTTATGCTTACGAATGATATGAGCAACTGCAAGAAACCTTATCCTTCATATATAGCATCCATATCGGGTTTCCCTATCACAAAATCGATATGAATTCGGTCCACACTGATTGAAATTTATTTTTCACCCAAACTTTGACCCATCAATTTTAGATTATTTATTAGGTCACTTTATTATCTTTATTTGGATTAAATTATGTAGATTGTGCTGAACTAGTATGATTTCATTAATTATTTCAATAGCTTTTTAACTTTTAAAAAAAAAACAGAAAAGTAAAAAATATCTAATAATATATATAATCAAATTGCTCAAGTTTATAGTACGTGTTATATATGATTAAACATGCTGATTCACTGTTTTCGGTGGTCCAGAGAAATTGAATATCCGATTTTCAATTCCGTTACAGAAGTCAGTTCACTGAAATTAGATTTCTTATAGTGCTGATTGCGGTTGACCTGCTTTCGAAAAGCGAAGGTTGATCTCAGGCTGCCGCCAGGATGAACTGGACAACAAGACTTCAGAGCAGCATTGGGACTGTTTTAAAATACTAGTAAGTTTAGTATAAAAATGTGTTATATCTGGATTTATGGTAATTTCCTGTTGGCATGTTGAAAATTTTGATCTTATTATTTCCGACCAAAAACTGAATGAGTATTTTGCTTTTGCTTAATCACTTGAACCAGCGCTTCCTTTTAAGTTTCCTGTACCTTTCACAAGCAATTTACTTTCTCGACATTCCCAAACTTTACTCCCTTTCAATTTAAGGTAATAGTAAACTGAGTTCGTTAGAAGATTTAAAACACTGGCCTTCAAAGGTGAATTTGGGAGGCAAGCGCACTTTCGCCCTCACCGACCTTTGAAGGTATTGAAAAGTCATCTATGGTTTATTATGTTATCTTTAATCGAAAATGTATTGTTCTTAATCAATATGAACGGAGATCTACTTCTGATTGATATAATTTATTAAAAAAATTAATTTTTACATATAACATTTTAAAATTTACATTTAATACATCAAAAAATTGTAATAGTCATAACAATAATTTAATTTGCACTCAGTTTCCTAACCATTTTGGCAATCTATATATTAGACATTTCACCTCCCTCCTCTGACCCTTCTGCTGAAACGTGTTCAACGTGATACCTAGAGTAGGTGGATAGTTGCAATCACGGTGGTTATGAACGGTACTTGAAAGGCTAGACATACGTAGGAAAACATCGAATCAGTTTAGCTTCGCCACCAAATCTTGCGAAGGGCAAGAAAGGCAACAACACAAAGGATAAACCATTCTGTCAGTTACATGGTATGGATTTCCTCTACGTCTTACTTTCCTCGGGGTTTTGTGGAACAAGCTTTTCTATGACAGGTTCAACCATCTTCTCCAAGTCACAAAAATCCCGTTTTATGTCATCGACCTGCACAACGTTAGAAAAAGGTTATGTAAGTATTGCAGACTTGCAGTATATTTCTACAAAAGTAATTCCAATGTTCAGTGGTGTTTCGTTTACTTTGTGAACGAATTCTTCTGCTACTTGTGCATCATGAACTGTTGCCTTGGAAACTCTTTCCAAAACCAAAGCAGCTTCCTTTAGTCTTCCATCTTCTGGAAGCTTTTCAGCTACCTCTTCGGATACTCTCTCTGCCACGGTTGCAACCTTCTCCACCACCTCTGCTACCTTCTCAACCCCATCAATAACTGCTTCTGCCTCTCCTGCAATTCCGCAAAATTCCTATTCTTTAATACCAAGTAAAGGAAAATCTTTTGCAGATTCTTGACGGACAACACATCCAGACCAAGTACAACAAAAATTTCAGTTTAAACCATCTCTGAAGTCGTGATGAAAACCAAAAATTTCATAAATCATATACTCACCTTCTATCCTTTTGAGTTGTTGATATTTTTGACCCCAGAAGGGAAGCAAAAGAGACAATATAGAGCCTATCGCCCACCTTGCCCTGCGCGCACAGTCAGCCTAATCATATTCTTCTTCTGATAATAGAATCTTAATTCATAATCTAGTGGAGAAATATATCCTGGATTAACGATAACTATCATATGTCATCTATTGACAAAATCCATTTAGCCATGACCAACCGTTTAAGTTCCTACGTACCAAAGGGGGAAGTTAAACCTAGGAACTGGTGGCCCAGCTGGTGGTGGGGGCGGTGCCTTCTCATCATTTTCCCTGCTTTTGACAACAGAAAATCTAGATTATTGTTGGTAAACTTAAACTTCTCAAAAATTCATAAAGAGACTAAACATGTTAATTATTTTCTATTCAAATTCTCTTATTTCAAGACTTATGATATTCCTAAATCCATTGAATCTACACATTTTCGTAATCAATGCATTAGACATTAAACTCAGACTAACACATTACACTTTCCCAAGACATTGAATGTAGATGAGTCCACATTTCAAAAGCATAATCCTCTAACGCACAATTATACTTATTCATTAAGATTTTTTGCTTCTAAGAACTACATGTTGATTTCTCATGTGATGAAGTAACAGGGCAGTAAATTTATGTAATCTTCATACTTACAAATTGGTTTCAGGTTTGATACACGTTCCATCACTACCACTAGAACTCATCAACCTCAACCCTTGATGCATTGGATATCCATGACCAAACTTGGCAGCCGTGGAACTGGAAACATTATTTCGATTCACAACGTTACAGTAGGAGGACCTGTAACGTTTAATCAGCTCAAGAAAAATTCTTAAATTGGAAGCTCCATTAGACATGGTGAACGTCGTTTGTGTCTGCAAGATGACCTACCTCTGTAATGTCTTATCTACAAGCTTTATATCATTCATCAGAGTGTGGACAACAAGAAGTTGTAATGCATTTGCTTGTGAGAATAGTCCTCGCAAGCCAAAATAGTTCGAGCTTTTGTCAGGGGGAGTATACGAACACGTCAAGGGATGATGCTTGTTTTGAGTATGTTTGATGCCTTCAAGTTATTGTTTATACCTAACAAATGTGGAAAATATAACGCCTAAGCTGCTAAGCGTGACCGTTTTCATTAGTTCCTTGCAAGCAAAAATTTGTAACTCTTTCAAGCCTTCTAAATGAAACCTTGTCTTTGGCTAATAACGCTTGCTTTCTGCCTGCAATTTGCATGAGGTGGAAAAAAATGTGAATAATATTAGAAGTTTACATACATGTTCTAATAAACCCAGAAAAATATAACTATAAATTTATGGACCAGAGAGTAAAAATTAATGATTTAGTTTCACTTTATTTTTTATTTTTGTTTCCTCATTTTGATTTTATTTTTATTTAAAAAGAACAAAAAATCTATTTGATTATTAATATCAATATAATTACACTTTCATTACTGATAACAATTAAGTATTGAATAAAATCAAATATAAATAATTTTATGAATAAATGAATTTTAATCTCATATATAATTTTTACTAATAAAAATTATTAAGATCATTTATTTTATTAAAATAAAATATGTGAAAATTTATTTATAAAACAAAATTTATTTTTAATAGACATTTTAATTTTTAATTATTAAAATTAAAAATTAAAAATTTATATTTTCAGATATGTTTATTCAAGAATTATCGAAATTAAAAGTAATTTAAATTTAAATATAAATAATTTAGATAATAAAAATATATATTCATAATTCTTATCTTTAGTTAATATTAAATAATTAAATATATAAATTTAAATAAATTAAAAGTGAACAAAAAATAAAAAATAGAGTATAAACAAACGAGTCGTTAATCAATTCATGACTTTTAGAGATGGCAATGAGCTGGGCAGGGCTTCGTCCCCAGCTCGATAGGGCACAAGAGGGCCAACCCCAGTTATTAATTTTAAAAAAAATTATTAAAACGAGGTTACTTTTGGTCCAACTCATGGCCAGGTCGGGCAAGAAATCCCAACCCATGGGCTCGTCAACCCGGGTCAGGCCCATTCACTTAGAATCAGATTGAACCATGTAGGATTGCCATCTCTAATGACTTCGAAAGCAAATAAAAAGAATATGATTTGATATGCTGTTTTTATTTATTATAAATATAAAAATAAGATTGATAAACTAATCCAATTAAGTTACAATATGGATAGTTATTAGCAAGGAAATTACAAACTAAAGTAAAAGCTACGTAAAAAAATTAAGTTTGACAAAGTAAACTCAGACAACTTAATTTCAATATATCAGACTTTGATTACCAATATTTCATATCATGTTTGAATTTAGGAGTCAGATCAAATCGTAGTTGAAGCTAAATTCAAGGCACCTATTGAGAGTCTAGGGAACTCAACGTGACATGACTCATTCCCAAACTATGCAGATGCAGAGCCGAAAGCCTAAAGGCTGAAATCATAAATGAGACAATCAAGACATTTTCGGATGCAATTGGGAGGGACATGTTTGCAGCAGTGCTCGAGCCCATGAACGCGCACCTTCGCAGCGACTGAAATCTCCCTACTATGCCATTCATTTCGACCGTAACAACTAATTGTTTCCTAAATTCAGGGAACTAATTTTTCAGAACTGGTAATGCATCTTAGACTTTTGTATTTAAATAATGTAGTTTAGACTTTGGATCAGTTGGAAAAGTCCAAAATCACCAGCGTTTGAAGTAAGAAGGCACACATAGAGTACGTCGTTTGAGGATTAAAATGCCCATCACCCATCATACTCCTCCATTGATACATCACTTCTTTTTAATATAAAAGAAAGGCTGTTTAAATTTATCAACACACCTGGACAGATTAATTAATAAGCCAAATGACATTTGATAGCAAGTAGAAAATTAACCTATGACTTCCTTAAAATATTCGGTTATATTTTTTCTTGAACGATAAATTCAAAAAAGTATAAAGAGTTAGGAGGATACCAATTTAACTAACAAATAATCTGATAAATATTTAATCTTAGGTAAGAAAAAAAAGACATCGATTTCCTTATTTTACCAAAACTGTATATAATTTAATGATCTTAAAAAGTCCAAAAGACTAGCATCCCTTGATTTTCTTTGTTAAAATTAATGATGATAGAAAAATTTGCTCACGCGCGAAGATAGGAGTAATATTAAGAAATGTCAAATTTATATTTAATAATTAATTTAACTAATTCTCACAAATTGTAAACATCCTTATTATTTTTATTGAATTATCATATTTATACATTATTACAAAATTAATAGTATTTTGATCGATTTAATATGATAATAAATTAAAAATTGATAATAATCTTTAATTATTATCAAACAATACTAGTAAATAAAAATAATTTCTTATTTTATTCATAATATTTTATTAATATTAATAATTAATTTGATTAATTATTACTATTAATCAATAAAACTAAAAAAATATGAATTGTGAAGTTCTTCCACTAGGTCCACCAGAGTGTCAGATAAAAGAATTACTTAATATTAGCATTTAGTTTAGCAGACTAATATGAAAAAATAATTAACATTAACATTGAATCTAATAAATCAACAAAATATGAGAAATTACTGAGCATTATACTAAATTCAATATGTCAATATGAAAAATATTTAATCTTGTGTTTGAGTATAGTAATTTCATACGATAAGAAAAATTTATTAGTAAGTACTTATTAAAAGTAAGATTCAATCAATCAAATTTTTATATTTTTAAAAATTATGAATGATAAATAAAATATAAGAAATTGATCATCTTGCTTAAAATTAATATTAGATAATAAATAAAATAATCAAGTACATAATTTATTTTCATATAAAACTAATAAATATTATACTAAATGTCAATAATATACTCTAAGTTATTAATAAAATGAAAGTAATATTACTATAAAAATTTATTTATAATTTTTTATCTATGTAATAAGATATAAATATGATAAACAAAAAAGATAATAAGAAGTTATATAACTTTATTTATTAATTTTTAATTATTTTTACCTTAATAGTGTAAAGGTAACAAATATATATAGCACATGGTAACATCGGAGATCGGACAACATTACATTCATGGATTTTTTAACCAAAGGTCGAAAATCTACTAAACTAGAGGCCAAATTCTACCGTATTCAAATGACGCTTGCAAGAAATTTCTGTGAACATACAAAGAAATAGCTAGAAGTGTAAAGTGTTCGCCAACGAGGAAGAATCCTATCCTACTTGCCTTTTACCTTCCTCGTCGCATCACCCTCAACACTGAGGACAGGAATTTTCTGCGATAGTTTTGGACTGTGTTGCTGTAAGTGCGGCTACAACTACATGCGTACTTACGAATTGTTTCATCAGTGGCCTTTTCCTCTGACGTGTAGTTAATTTGGTATGATTCCGGGGTGTTTCTTTTATCAGCCCAAATCGGTTGGTTAACTAGGGCTGATCTGTTCAACCGCGAACTATCTGTAGTAAACCTGAGGGAGTTTGCTTTTGTTTTCTCGTGATTCTGTGTTCTCCCAAGTGGCTCAAACTTGGACGTGAAAGCTAAAATGTCCTTATCTTTCTGGAATCGAAGCATGTTATTTTCTTCCAAGGTCACTAGTGCTTCGATTCCATCACCATTTTTGGCATCCATAAGGAAAGCCATTTCCAAAGGTCTATGTGCACAACTAACCCCTGCTGGTTTCCCCCAACCAAAATCAGTTTCATAGCAAGGGAATTTACACATGCTACTAACAATACATATGTCGGCATCCCCTTTCCTTACTTCTTCATGTACCTCTTCCATTCCATTACTCACCATTGTTATCATATCTCCAGGATTCGCCACTTCTGCGCATTCTTCCGTGGCCTTCTTTAGACTCTTATCTACCAGATTCACCAAGCCATTCAGCTCCACATTTCCCTGTTCATTTGGCTCAAATCTGGCCACCACCAGCATGTAAAGATTTCCACAAGAATTCTCTGTTAATGGAAGTAGAGTTTTTCCACGAAAATTTAATGACAAGGTCAGCAAACAAGGCCTTAATTTCCCATGTTTTGATCGAGAAAATTCAATGAAAGCCTTCCATATTAGTGCAGTCACCACTTTTACTCTGGAAGGACTGTTTTTGATGGTTCTGGCTTTGCGAGTGGAAATTGCATCTCCACTGAACACAAATCTTCTTGTAATAATCTTTTTCCCATCATATGTGTGGACCGGAGTAGCAAACCTTAATCCATACCTAGCTGGAAAAAGAGACCCTGCTTCGAAACTAGGGCGAGGAATGGCTTCATCTGTCCCCGTCCGACAAGCTGCACACCATGCATTAGTGAACAGACTAAGGGAAGCTCCATCGACAACTTTATGCGATGCATTTATGCCGATTGCCAATCCACCACATTCAAATTTATTAACTTTAATTGCGAGTATTACGGGACTAAAGTCCATTTCGTTAGGAAATGGAAGCAATTGGTTCAACATTTCTTCTCCCTCTTGTTGCCCCATAAATTGAGCGAGTTGTATGTCTACTCTAGCTTCCAAGAACAAGGCACCGTCATCATTGCAATCCACCAATTGACTATCTTCAACATATCTTCCTGCTAGAGGGTAGTAAATGGCTAATGTCTCTGACAGTGAATTTTCCAGTTGTTTGCACCTTTCTTCGACAATGTTTCCATCGTTGGCTGAGTAATAGAAAATAAGAGGCATGTATGCAGCAGGTGCGAGTTGATCAATGAAGGATATCTTCAGTTTCCTAAGGTGACATGGGGTTGGAATTGATGGTTTTACGAACTTCTTTGACAGGAGTTGAACCTTCATTTTCTCCTTGCTAACCAGAAAAATGGAAGTTTTTTGGTGTTCCGCTAGTAAAGTTAATCTTACCAAATAAAATGAAGGTTCATGCTAATATGAATCAGTTCATAAAGATGAGGAGCTTATCGTACGTATTTTCTTTCGCAACTAAAAGCTCATGGAAATCTTGAATATCTACTGCCCATTTCTGACATGTGCTCAGCAGAACAGTTTTTCTTTTACTGCACGGCTATGGCAAAATCAAAGGAACAAGAAAGAAGTGTAATTTCATACCCCAGTTTAATCAATCAAGTTATGCCTTGGATTTTGCAGAAGCATACGGCACTTTAGTAGGGAAGGAAAAGATCCAAAACATAGGTTGAAGAGTAGTCGTTTGAATTATGTAATTGAATTCTTGAACTAAGATGCTTAATTATTCAATATTGGGTTCTTAATAAGTCTTCAATTCGTACTGTTTCAGTTTTAATTATACCCATTGTAACTTGAACCATCAAGCAACCTCCATACCTGTTACGTTCATTTGCAATGAATACTGGTTAAACGCAGCAATGACTAGTAACTCTAATATAAAGTAGAAAACACCCCGTAACAGTTATGGCACCTTATTTCTATTACCTTTTCTTTCACGTCTCTTTCCCTGGCTCTGATCTGATACAATAGCCTTTAAAACGCCTAGAGGTCTTCTTCGTTTTATTTTTCTTTAACATACAACTAACAACCTTGAGATGTTTGACTTGTCTCACGTTATTAATATAAATTAATTTTTCATTTTGTTTAAAAATAGAAATAAAAATTGAGAATTAAGAATCACAACGTAATAATACTTTTTAGGTAGTGTAGTTATAATGTTATATCATCATTACACAGATGCCACCTTGTTTTTATATCAACAACTTTTAGTAGCGGCTTAGAGCGATACATTGATAAGGAAAGGATAAGAAAAAAGAAAGAAGAAATCGTGTACTAATATTGGTGTAGTTTAGGTTGGTGACCGAGTCGTTGTGTTCTTCGTATTAATTTTATGTAGAGGAGAAAAGGAATATATATCCATTTCCAGTACGAGACTTTGACTTATTGGGATGGATTAATCGTGATATATTGACCTGGATCTTGATGTGAAACATATCACAACTGAATTTCGTATCTTTTGCGTGTAACGAATAAATTTTATTAGGAATAGGATAGAGTAACAACTAATATTAGATAAGGGTCTCTTGTGCAATCGGTACGGTATTTAAACCTTAATGTATAGTAGATGTGTGCCTTACCTCTCTAGATGTGGTCGAGTTAGTGGAATGAGAGGTATGGAGCAAAAAGTTTTATATTCGAATTTTTCTATCTATACTCTTTCGATCGAGTCTGTCGTACAAGGCTTACTTAGTATTGAATACTCGGTTGGTGTGATTTGCAGATTATTATGTCATTCCGAAAGTAAATTTATCCAGTGTGATTCCAAGAAATAACAACTGCAGGTTCCTTTGTTCCAAAAAATATATATGTGCTCTAATTAACTAATAACATATATATATATATATATATATATCATTTTTAATAAGTTTGGTCGTGATTATATTACCTGTTAATTAATTCTATCAATTACGGATTAATATAATTGGTTTGAGTATATATACAAATATATATAT
>JAOSBN010000178.1:39615375-39629700 GCA_027563595.1 Erythroxylum suave | reverse complement strand
ACCTAATTTCTCCAAATTTCCAATTTACCCAAACCAAATCGGGAATTGTCATACATGTATGTACGTACGTATGCCAGCGTAATAATTACTCAATTATCCCATTATACATAACTAATAATGCATGAACATGCCACATAAGAATGCAATGAACTGTACCCATCCCATCGGTAATGGGATGTTACATCATTACTTGGATATGTCTTGTTGGCACTTAGGTTTATACCTTAATTAACTTGTTTAATCTAAATTCATCAGTCAATCATCAAACTATTTCATTTCAAGCTAAATGCATCATAAGAAGGTACCTTATCATTAGTTGTTTCAATCATCAATTAAAAGACAACATTTCATGTTCAAACCTTGCCCAGAATTGTGGTGGACCTTGCCAAAACTGTGACAAAACCTTATGCATCAGGCCACGATCGTGACATAACCTAGATAATCAGGCCACGATCGTGCACTGAAGGCCATGATCATGCCCTGCATGATTTCTTCCAATTTTGCATGAATGTTTCACACTTAGGCATATCATTTACACTTCCAATATCTGAGAATTCATGCTTATTTATGCATCCTTATTTAGTTCTGAATTATACTCTAATTCTAGCTCAAAATTATTCATTTGATAGCCCACAAATCAAGGTCTTTCATGCATTAAAAATCAAACTAAAATTATCATACATTATTATGCATATAGTCCTAATTGTTTCTCAATTCAAGAACACACTATATTAACATCTTCCTTTAGCATAAATTCACCTTTATTATACTTCAAATCTGGACCTAATTCATCCATGAGACAACCTATATAATCCATGATTTTTCCCACACCAAGAACAAATATAAAACTTCTAAGTTTGTCTAACAAATCTCTAGCACAAATCATCACCAACATCACATGCATTTCATTCCAATTCAAGCACCATTATTATACTATTAATCATGCCATAAAGATCATATTATTACTTACTTATTAGACTTCCAACATAGCTCAAAACTTCAAGGTAACCTATCCCTCTAAGCAAGCAAAATCAACACAATTCCAAGATGGAAACAAATTGATTTTCGACAAAGACCAAGGAAAACAATCAACTGGTTCTTTGGCTACTTTATGTAGGGTAGAATTATGGTTTTTGGTGCAATAATTTGGCTAAGAGGACAACAAAATACAGAGAGAAAAACTTCGTGCAAGTTTCGGTAGAGAAGCAGAATGAAGGCAGCAGAAACTTGACTACTGAAGTTTGCTTCATCAGTATACTAGGTGTCAACTTCTAATCTTAACATTTGTCTTAAGGCATGAAAGACATTTGCTTAACTAAGATGTCACCATTAATCCACACATTAATTTGCCATATGTCACTTAATGATTAGTCCATATGTCTTTTAATAATTGATCCACTTGTCACACAATAATTGGTCCATTTTGTCAATTAATTACTAGTTTATTTGTCACTCATTAATTTATGCCAAATGTCACTCAATTATAGGCTTAGTCACTGTAATTTTTAGGTATCAAATTATCTAGCAACTTGGCATTTTTCCTAATCCAATCTATATATTAATTTATCAATCTCCCAATTAATAACAATTAATTCCAAATTGCTAATTGGATTCTAATCAAACCAAAATTCAAGATATAACAATTCACATCATAGTCATTTTAAAATCTTTCATATCCTGGGACATGCCAATTGAGTGTATTTCCTATCTTTGTAATGTGTAAAAATATCAATATTCATGTGTGTATTCTATGGAAATGAAATGCTCTCAATGTTATTTCTCATTGATAATAATCTAGGGTTCTAACCCTAAACATGTTCCAGAAAGCGGATATTATATAGTGCCATGAAAGTTGATGGTTTGTACTCTTATCACTTTTGTGTGGAGGACTAATTGCATATATTATGTATTCAACCCACAGGTGTTTCATAATACTTGTGACCTGATTTTCAGTAAAGATATTATTTAATGGCTTTAAGTATCGCTGTTATCCTAAATTTGTGTTTATTTAAATATTATCATTTTACAGTCACCTTTCCGATTAAGAAAATCAGTGTCACCACTGAAACCCTAACCAGTTCCAATACAAAGACATGGACAGATGATGCTATAAAGATAGCTCGGGTTGATACGACCATTCAGACAAATAAACTATCTCTACCTACATCTGTGAGCTCGAACGCTCATAAAGTAGCCTATGAAACCTAGGATTGGCCTAATAGATTAAGTCTTATGATCATTAAAAGATCTATTTTTGACCATTTGCTAAGTGGACTTCCAAACACGGACATAACAGAATAATTTCTTAGTAATGTCTTCCAAAAGTACACAATCTCACCATGTTAAGATAAGTGCCTTGATAAAAGAATTATTCTTATGAGGTATACAAGAGAAGGGGGAGTAAAAGAGTACATATCAAGAATGATCCATCCTCAAAATAGGCTAAAGATGTTAAATATTCCTTTTCTTGATGTCTTCAGAGTTCACCAGACTCTGAATAAACTCCCTCTAGAGTTTAGTAATCTGGCGAAGACACATTCATAGGATGAAGAATGAGACTTCAATCCTTTGATTGCCCATTACGTTGCTGAGGAGGAGAAACTTAACCTTGTTATTCCTACAGCCCTCGAAGTAACTAAAGGGGAGGCAAAGATGAAGCCCTCTAAGATCAAAGGTAGAAAGATTAAATTTTCTCCACATATTAATGCTGGTCAATCTAATGTTGGTAAAGGTTCACATGACATAAAGAAGCCTATAGTATGAGGCCTAAAAAGAAAGACTGTGACCATTAGATAACTCCTTAGTTTATTAATTTATGAATCTGATTTGTGATAGTCACATTACGTATTTGGTGGCTATATAGTGGAGCATCTTATCAAGGTGTTTCAATAATGTAGGGGTTTGTTTCTAGGATAAAGCCAAATAAAGGGAAGAAGAAACTAATGCTTTATAGTAATGAAGAAATGGATGAAATATTTGTAGGGGAATGTATGAGCTGAACCTTGCTGCAAAGTTCATTTTAGTTTTTACATGAAACATTTTGTATGTGATCTTTGTATCAATTGTAGACAAAGAAGATTGACGTTTGTATTTAACGCTTCTGTTATACAGTTGTGTTTAAGGCAAAACATAATAGTACAACTTTCTTGTCATATGGTTTGTATAGAATGTGTCTTACCCTAAATTAGATATATGCTTCTTTGTATCTTACTAAACAAGTCATGAAATGAAGGATCCTGATAAATAAAAGTCATATATGGTGTGACATAAAAGCTTAAGCCACATTTCCAGAGCTAGGGTTGAGAAATTGATTAAGGAAAACATTCTCTCAATTCTAAATTATGATGATCTGGGAACATATGTTGACTAATGCAGGGGTAAGTTGACAACAAGGAAGAAGGGTCAACTCATATTTCTGACTTGTTGAGTCTGATACATACAGATATTAAAAGACCTTATATAGTTGCATTCTACAATTCCAAATGTATTATGACATTTGTTGATGATTATTCCCATTACACTTATGTGTTTTTGCGTAAAGATTAAAGGTTGAGAACCAATTAGAAAAATCCATTCAGAGTGTCAAATATGACCATGGAGGAGAATATCATGGCAAACATGATGTTTCAAGACATGAAAAGGTTCGTTTACCAGATATATGGAATCGGTTGGGATAGTGACTTGATTCACTATACCTTGTAGGCTTAAGCAAAATGGTGTGTTGTCGAAAAACATAACTACACCCTAAACGACTTGAAGAAGTCAATGCAGAACATGATTAATCTACCTGATTATCTAAAAGTCCACCTAGCCTTTCATAGATTGTATATGAGGCTGTTCTATCGAGGTAGTATAATCCTTATAAAGAAAAATTGCATGCTCATTATGCTCATTGCTATTTAGTAAGATATCCTGACCACTATAAAGGCTACAGATCTTACTGTAGAGAAGGAGGGACCAGAATAGTGAAATCATAAATAGCTAAGTTTCTATAATATAATGTCTATGATGAAGGTCAGCCATTTGACTCTGAATAGGGTGGATACTACAGTTATTATGTACCTGCCATTCATACAGTTAGATCCGATGGATTTAGGTCTTTGTACTTTGCTTATATGGGACAGTTATGAAGATCCGCTAGAGTGAGATGACTTGTTATCCCACCTGATTACATAGTCTATTAGGTGAACAGGGCTATGATATTAAACATGTTACAGATCTAGTTACTTTTACAGAAGCTATTTCTGAACCTAATGTAAAATTGTGGTAGGCTGCAATGATTGATGAGATGCAAGCCCTAAAGAATAATAAGGTCTGGGAGTTAGTTGATTTCATAGTAGAACTGCAAAATTGTCAGTTGCAAGTGAAGTTTTAAGACTTGAAGGATATTCAGAATAAAATTAAATGGTTTATGGGCTTGCTTAGTTGCTTGATGGTTCGTTCAAGGAGAAGGTTGACTTTAATGCTACCTTTTCTATCTTGTATCCTCATATGATACATTTTGGGTGATTATGACAATTGTAGCTCATGATGATATAGAGTTACATTAAAAGGTTGTCGAAACTACTTTCTTGAATAAAGATCTTTATAAAGTGGTCTATATGGTATAACCTAAAGGATTTCAGGATCTAGATGGAACTGGCATGGTTTTCACGTTAAACAGATCAATATATGATTTATATCAAACCTCCCGAAAGTGATACCTTACAGTTGATGAGCTTATTACCTTTTTTGGCTTCATGGAAAATAAAATTAAAAAATGCTTGTACTATGAGGTCAAGAGGAGTAAAGTTGTCTTCTTATTACTGCACATGGATGATATATTGCTTATGTAAAATTACTTGACCATGTTGTATGAGGTTAAGTAACTTTTGGTTAAGAACTTTGACATAAAAGACCTTGGCATAGCATCTTTTCTCCTAGGTATTCAGATTCACCGGGACAAATCTCAACACTAATCAGACTTCTGATAGAGTGCATACATTAAGTATATATTACAAAGGTTTAATAAGGTTAACTGTAAACCTGTCGTAGCACCTATTTGTCATAGTGAGAGATAATCTTTAGCACAATATCCAAATAATAAAGTAAAGAGAGAGATTATGAGGAATGTTCCGTATTCTAGTATAATTGATAGCCTGATGTATGCTCGGCAATGTACTGGGCAAGATTTTATGGCTAAGCTCATTATGATGTAATGTGATAATCAAGCTGATGTGTTTTTTAATAACAACATTGATATGTGATAATCAAGCTACAATGTTGTTTAATAACAACATTGAATATCACAGGGCCTTAGCATTTTGAGGTCAAATATTTGACCATGAAGTAGTTGATACGAAAAAGTGACATTAAGGTTTGGAGCATTTAAGAACTGAGGAACTATAAGTTGATTCTTTAACTAAAAGACTTTGCCCACTTCTGTTTGGAAGATAAGTATACAGTATGGGTGTTTTGAAATACTTAGACACTGTTAGTTAGGGGATCGTTATGTTTGCTCTATATGCATTTATATATTTATACCATTGATGCATTATGATGGTATGATGGTTCATCAATAAAGATAATCATTGTTTATCCTCAGTAATATAAGTTATTATACATTGTCATAATACATATGAAAGTCTTAAGATTTGTGTCAATCTTAAGTATTTAAAGGTCATTGGGCATATATACAGATTGACCTCAAACCTATGTCATTTAGAGGCATACTGTTTTATACAAATATCCTTAAAGTTTCACATGACATAGGGAGATATAAGTTTTTAATCCCATAAAAGTTCACTAATGTAGTTGAGCATTTAGTTGCAGAACATAAATGTTTTCTCCAATGTTGTTTAACATCTGGTGAGAGGAAACAAATTTTCTCCAATGTTGTTTAGCATTTGATGAGAGAAAATAAGATTTCTATAATGCAATATAGCATAAAGTTGGAGAAATTAAGACCTACAAATAAAGATGATATAATTTAAATCATACAGGTATCATCTTTGTTTGCCACACTCCATTTTCCCATTCATATTAGTGAAATATTAGATATACGTGATTGTATTAGATCTTTGTCACATATGATACATGCATTTGATACTTTTTGGTAGCGAAAGCCTTATAGGACGGAATGGACTTTCGTTATCTTTAAATCAAATGTTTAGTTTTTTAAACTTAGTCGACTAATATAGCAGCGTAGCTTAACCTAGTTTTTAAACTATTTTTAACGTGAGTCAATACCGCAATTAAGTATTATTCAAGGAGGAGAATGTTAGATATTTTTTACCTTTCCCATAAAGTTATATAACATTTAATTGTATTTTTTATTTTTCAAATAACTTATCAGTGAAGGTACGTAATTTGATCTAGATAAAGATAATAAAGTGACTCAATATATGATTTAAATTAATAGGTCAAAATTCGGGTGAAAGATAGATCCCAATCAGTGAAGATTGGACCCATATCGGTCTTGTGATAGGAAAGTTTGATATGGATGCTATATATAAAATGTAAAGTCTCCTACAGTTACTCATATTATTCGTAAGCATAAAGAATCTCTGACTCGTTAAGAGAGCTTACATTTTAAGAAAATTGTAGAAAGACGTTGATCGTGTTCCAGTGAATAGTTCACGTGAAGAGGGCGGTGGATTTACGCTCGTTTCGGCTTCGGAAAACTCATTTGAAATTATAGAATTGAAATCAAGTATTTTCTGCAATTTTTCTTTTATTATCCTTTCATGTTCGATTTAGGATATATAATTAATTAAGGTATCGTTACGTGTTACATATAAATCTTATACTATAAGGACTTTGTTTTAAAACGTAAAGGAATTAAGAAATTAGGATTTTAAATCATATGCACAAAGATAATTAGTAGAAAAATTATAGGCGTACTGGTCGGTAATCTTCCCAGGTACACCTCGAACTGACGGAGAAAGTAGAGTGGGGGACATCTGTCGGGTGGGACGCCTGTGCGACAACGCTATCATCCTGGGATGGCTTTGTCACACCGTTATTTGCCAATTCCAAAGCAAAGCTGTTCCATCTCTTATTCTTTTTGTCATATGCACTTAATTAATTTGTGAGACATGTATACTCTTCTTTTATGGTCAATTTCTTTACGCATGCTGTTGATCTGTCTAAAATGAAAACTATTTATTAACGGGAAAACCATATACCTATAAGCTGTCTGTTTGATTGTACTTTGAGGCTCATGGGGTCATGGAAATTCATGTGCTATTAGCTTTAGAAAATCCGAAAGAAATTAAAGCAAAAGAAAGTTAAAGCTTCCCTTGACCATTGGTCTTAAATTTTAACCATGGAGATGGAAGTCTGTCTTAGGAAAGGAAACTAAATCACGCCCTAACTCACGCAAAAGAGCCCAAGTCTCCCCATCTTGACAAAGGAAACCCAAATCTTTAAAGCTGGAGAGTGTGGGACTGACCACTGTCCTTAAAACAAAAAACAAAAAGAGTACTTGCGGGTGCTTCTACTTGAAAACTTAACCCTCTTGATTTGACAAAAATGACAACCAGCAGACAAAGTCATCTGGATATCAACTTTCTGTAATTAACCTAACCTGTTTTAGATTACATATGACTTCTCTCTGACAAGTAACAATTAAGTATGCGCCTTCTTTGTTTAGTAAGGTTGTCGATTGGGTTAGAGTTTTCGCTGTCTCTCTCCAGATTAAACCTTATCAAGTGTTATTTGCATAACTAGAACGGAATACTCATGCACGAGCAATGGGAATAATTATTTAGTGAATGGTCATAACAATTATGATTATAATGTAAGATAGACATAAAAAGTAGAACTAATTTGAGCAAAATAACAATAATGAATCGACTCGGACCAAAACTATAACAATACATTAGAAAGATAGGAGACCAAATTAACAACCATCATCACAGTCATGATGGTTAAGAAATAAAGCTATAAGAAAACAAGCCACTCTTTTAAGGACAATCTCCTCCAGAACTCTAAATGATCAGAACAGCAGCGAAGAGACCAGCGGCCACTGTTCCAGAAACAGCAGCTCCGTTCAAAACGCCCCCATTTCCAGCAGGTCCAGGAGCTTCTGCAGGAGGAGAAGAGATGGTGGAGGAAACCGGAGATGGAGAAGTCTGGATTGTCGCCGGACTTGGTGCAACCTCTGACGAGGTCATCTTGCTCGGAGCAGGTGCAGAGACTGAATGGTGGGGAGAAGGAGCAGAAGCAGGTGTCTTGGTTGCTGACGACGGGGGTTTTGAGTTAGGAGCAGAAACTGGTGTCGCAGGAGACTTGGCAGGAGAAGAAGCCGGAGACTGTGCCAATGTTGAGGTGAAAAGCAACCCCAATAGCATGAAAACAGCAACAACCTTGGACTGAGCCATTTTAGTCTTAAGCGAATTAGAGAACTAAAGAGAGTTAAAGAAGAGAGTGGCTTGAGTTGATAGGACAAGGAATAGAAACTTTCAGGGTTTATATAGAGGTGGCCCAAGTGGACATGAACACGAACAATCATCGACCGGTGGAGCTTGCCCTACAACAGCCAACAAAGGACAAAATTTGGAAAACGAGTCCAAGATTGTCTTGACCAATGAGGTACCGTTGGAAATTGATCATGAACGTTCACGTGGGTGAGATGTAAATCAAGACCGTTGATTATAATAAAGTACGTTTTGTAGTTGTAACGGTCAAGAAGAGATGGGAATCCCGCGGATGAAGGGTGGGGACCACTTACCTGGAAACCAGTTACATCGGGGAAGCCAAATAGTTTCTCTATCTCGCGATCGACAAAGTCATGGAACGTCTCCTTATTAATCTCTCTCTTCTTCTTTTTTTCTTAAATTTTCTTTCTTAATTATGTTAAAAGTACATTGATTTATGAAAGCCATTAGTGGTGAAGAGGAAATGTCTTTGTCAAAAGAAAATTTGATTGTAGTTTTTTAATTTTCTTATACATGTTTATATTTTGAATTCAATTAATTAATGAATTCATTTAATAAGTCCATTTAAATTAGTTATAATTTTGGCTTATTAAAAATTGAAAATAACTTTTCTATCATTTAAGAACAAAGTTGTTTACTAATAAATTTTTTAAGTTCAATAAAATATTTACTGTTAAAATCTAGTTTTTAGACTTGGTAGGCTCTACAAAGTATAAATACGATGTAATTTCTCCTTCAATCCATTGCTTCCCTCGGGAAGATTTCAATAATCAAATCTCTTTTTCTTTTTATATATAATTCCATTATCACTTGTATTTGACTCATTTAATTTTAAAATTCTGATAATACCTGGGCTTTTTTTAGAAAAGTGTGTAACTCTATCCTTTTAATTAAATAAAAAATAAAATTAAATAATTTGTTAAATATTGTATTGATATAATGTGTCACTAAAACTAATAACTCAGGTAATGCTACACCAAATATAGCAAGGATTAAAATTTCATATGTTTTACATTAAGAATGTAAGTTAATTTTATAGAATTTTATTTTTAGTAAAATATATAGATATCCCTAATACTTTAAAAAATTAGGTTCTGAGGGAACAAATTTTGGAACCAAATCGTTTTCGGCTATATTAAAAATCGATCATTTTTCACTTTAAAGATTGAACAAAGGATATTTACGGTAAAAGCCCAAAGCCCACTGATGACCGTATCATATTGGTTATGGGTTTATGGGGCTCATTTTATTATACAATTTGCATTTCACTCCATCTCATGAATATTTTAAATAATGAGATGATATACGTTATAAAAAAAATTTAACATATGCCGTCACTTATTAATCTGGTGTTAGTTGTGTAAATTTAACTATATAATAAATAGTTAATAGTCGTTTGGTTATATTTTTATTATTGATAATAATTACATATTAAATAAAACTTAAAGATAAATTATTTTTAATTCATTAAATTTATTTTAATCTCTTATACAATATTTATTAATGAATTAGTGATAAAATAATTATATTATATTATATTATATTAAATAAGTTTAAAAGTCATATTTATTTTAAAAATATTTTAATTGTTAAATCAAAATTTTATTTGAAATTTATATATTTTGAACATATTTTTAAATTAATAAAGTTTATTAATAATTATTATATTAATTTTAATTTATTTAATTATAAATATTAAAAAATCAAATTATTCAAAATTTTAGTTAATTAAATATAATATTAAATTAAATTATTCATAATTTTTAATAAATTATATTTAAAATAATTAAATAATATTTTTTTGTTGATAGTAAATTAGATTATGAAAGAACAAAAATAAAAAAAAACCCACTTTTATAGTTTTCATAAAAAAACTAAGAAAAAGAAACTAAAAATTGTTTTTAACTAAATTTAAAAACAAAAATAAAAAAATAAAAGGAAACAAACACACCGTAAAGGTATAAATCTCTATGAAGGTATGCTTGCAGTCTTATCTAAAATCAAGGTGAATTATATAATTAGAAACTAAACATTATCAATTAAAAATAATAAAAGTAAAAAGAGGAACACAGGAGGACTAATTATTGCATCCATATCTAGATAGAAGTGTTTGTAGTTTGGAAACTTATGATACTGACGTGTACAAAGACTTGAGAAAAATATCTAATGTAATAGTAACAACGTCTTAATATATAATCTTTCAACCATAAATTATATTCTTTTGGCAATTATATAAATAATTATGAGACCATTTTAAATAATAATCAATTAGTAATAGGTCATGCTGAATGATTATTGGTTAATTTATTTAGTTTGATATTTATATAATGAATAATTTCTTAGTTGCCAAAGTAACTAAAATTAAAAAAAATTCATAAATATCAACTTAAATAAAAATTAGTTACACGTGATAATGTAATGCTTAAGATTGAAATGACATAATAATATATTTAATTGGTATACCAAAATTTATTAATAATAAACTATTTAATAACCCAAGATTAGTTCATTGATTTTATATCAATGAATATGAACATGATTAATTAGCATTTTTTTTCTAAATATGTTTAGTATATCTAAAGATAACAAGTATATCTAATTAGAGTATATGTAATTATCAATTATGTAAATATAATAGTAAGCATTTATTTCCTTTCTTTTATATTGTTATTTTATCCAAAGGAGAACCATAATATACACTTACTGTTAATATGATTGTTATCTATTTGTGTTTACATATTTAAATTATGATTCCAAAGCATTAACGAATGAGCATCTAATATATTTTGCAGCATCTAATTTTGTTGTTATCCACCGGCAAGCTTCGTCTATTATGAAGTTTAAATTTGTTGAATATTGTGAACAATTTCAATTTAACCTAAGAATCCTAGATCTTGACTTGACAGTCTAAAAACACTAAAACTACAAATTCCAAAAATGAAAATAATAAGGAATATCTTAAGCTTGTAGAAGATATTTCTCATTCAAATTTTGTTGATAAGTCTCTTATTTGAACTTTAATGGGTATGCTAACTACCACAAAGTTAGATTGTTCTTGTACTGTACATAAACATATCACTAAAATGAAAATTTTAATAAAATAAGTTATCCATGATAAAATAATTCTTATGATCGAAATGACATGATTATATATTTAATGGGTATACAAAAGTTCATAGATAATAAAATATTTAAGAATTAGCCAGTGATTGATTAAATAATTCTATATCAGTAAACATAATCATGATTAATTCCTGTAATTTGTTAGATGTATTTAGTATATCCAAAGATAATAAGCACGTTTAATTAGAGCATAGGTAATTATTGATTATGTAAACACAATAAAAAGAAACAATTTCTATTCTTTTTATGTATTGTTGTTTCACCAAAAGAAGAATCACAATACATGTGATTATTAATATGATTATTAGTTGGTTTTGTTTATGTGTTTGATTTATGATTCATCATTATTTTTTTAAGCATTTAATATATTTTGTTATTATTCACTCACAAGGTTTGTCTATTATGAAGTTTAATAGGCTTAACTTTACTAAATGATGTGAATAAGTTTAGTTCAAACTGGAATCCTAGGTTTTGACTTAACATCCTAGACTAATAAGTCCATTACTCTTATTGATACTAGTAGCACTTAAGGAAATTCTTTCCATGAACTTGAGGAAAGATCAAACTAAGCTAAATGTTTATATGAATGATTGTGGCTAGCAACATTAAGGCTGTAGTTCCCAAAAATGAAAATGCTATGGAGTATCTTAAATTTGTTGAAGATATTTGTTTGATTGATTCTATTGACAAGTCTCTTCTTATAAGTTTAATGGGTACATTGACCACCATATAAAGTTTGATGATTCTCGTACTACACATGAACTTATCACTAAAATGACAAATTAAACAAAAGTTATTTACCCTTGATATAATACTTATGATTGAGATGACATAATAATATATTTAATAAGTATGCTAGAATCTGTTCATAATAAAATATTTAGGAATCAGTTAAAGGTTAATTAATTAATTCTATATCAATGTATATAATCATGATTAATTAATATAATTTGTTAGAGATCGATCTTTAGTATATCCAAAGATAGCAAACATGTCTAATTAGAGTATATGTAATTATCAATTATGTAAACATAATACTAATCATCAATTTTCATTCTTTTTTGTGTATTTTTGTTTCAATCAAAAGAGAATCATAATATACATGTATTGTTAATAAGATTATTAGTTAATTTTTTATGTGTTTAAATTATGATTGAAAGCATTAGTGTATAAGCATTTGATATATTTTTCAGCATCTAATTCTTTTATTATTCACTTACAGGCTTCATCTGATGTGAAGTTTATTGGGCTAAACTTTATTGAATGGTATGAGTCAGTTTAGTTCAACCTAGGAATCCTAGGTCTTGACTTGACATTCCAAACTAATAAGTTTATTGCTCTTATTGATACTAGGAGTTAAAGCAAAGTCTTTCCATGAACTTTGGAAAAGATTGAATAGACTAAGCTAAATGTTTATGCAAATGAATGTGGCTAGCAACACTAAGGTTACAATTCCTAAAACTAAAAAGGCGAAGTAATATCTTGGGTTTGTTGAAGCTATTTTCTAGTTTGATTTAGTTGATAGGTCTCTTGTTGGGACTTTAATGAGTATGCTGACCATCGTAAAGTTTGTTCTCATACTATACATGAGAATATTACTAAAATGACAAATACAATAACAAGATTATGATCCATATGAATGAAAGTGAGTGAAAATTTCCTTGTATAGTCTATTATTAACTCCTTATCTCTTGAATAAGGTCCATTACAAATGAATTACAATATTATAAAGGACCAACAAAATATGACTAAACTGTAACGTATGTTTATTGAAAAGGAAGTAAGGCTTATAAAAAAAAAGTAGTTCAATTAATTAATCTCCTTGTTCATTAAGGAGCTAGAAGGAAGTCTAGAAAGGATAAATGAAAGGGAAAGCATACATCTTATAAATTTCATATGTCACCAAGTTTAATTTATAAGAAGGAACGATATAATGATATACATCTTTTATGAAAGAAAACTAGATACTATGAGATAAATTGCTTGAAATGTAAGCTTGTTAAAAAAAAAAACATGTAAACCTAGTGCTTTAGTATGTTTTGAATTGAATTTAGTGAAGTTCCTTATAGTACTTGGTGGATTGATTCTAGATGTACCATTCATATTATTAATACAATGTAAGGATTTCATCTAAATGAAAATTTTATTTCCATGGGAAACAATGATGTCAATTTGGGTTCTGCCCGGAATCAACAAGTTTGGTTTGATTTGACCAGCCCGCGACCCTTGAAAATAGTGGATGGGCCGATCTGCAGGCCAATTCAACCGGCCTGGCCCGTGGCTTGTGGCCCGCCCACCATAAAAAATATTTAATTATTTATTAAAATAATTAATAAATAATTTAAGTAAGTTAAAAAATTGTAATTAATGTAATTCATAATTTTAACAATAACTTTTAACTTGTTAACTTATTAACTTTTCATATAAATTTCTAATTAATTGAATTAAAGATCCTAATTAATCATACCATTACATACATCTCAATAACTTTATTATATCATAATTAATTCATTATATGTTTTTATAATTTAAAGTTGTCACATAATACATATATTAAAAAGAAAAAATTGAAAATTTTATTAATTTTATGAAACATGAATATGTGATAATATGCTTATAACTTTTCATATAAATGTCCCAATTAATTGGATTAAATGTCCTAATTAGTCATACCATTACATGCATCTTAATAACTTTATTATATTATAATTAATTCATTATATGTTGTTATAATTTAAAATTGTCACATAATATATATATTAAAAAGAAAAAAGGTAAAAAT
>JAOSBN010000178.1:39566102-39599873 GCA_027563595.1 Erythroxylum suave | reverse complement strand
TCGTCTGCTTTTGCAACGTCTGCTTTTGCTTCCGTCTGCTTTTGCTTCCTTCTGCTTTTTATTTCTTTTGCTGCTTCCGTCTGCTTTTGCTTCCGTCTGCTTTTTACTTCTTTCTACTTTTGCTTCCTTCTGCTTTTTATTTCTTTTGCTGCTTCCGTTTGCTTTTCATTCTGTCTGCTTTTGTTTGTCATCAAAATCACTTTATACGTGAAGTCGAAATTCGGACTTAACAGATATTACAAAGGAGTGGAAAAAGGATGCTACCATCTATTGACTTAATCAAAAAGAATTATAAATAGAAGAATGACATGCTAAGGTGAAAAGGTTATCAGATGTGATGGGGAACTCAAGAAGAAACTGATATCTTCGGTGCATGGCAGCCCATACGGAGGGTACTCTAGTGTAACAACAACTATCAAATGGTTACAAAACCCATTGTCACTGGAAACAACTGGCTAAAGGCGATCGAAATTATGTAAGAAGTGTGTTATTTGCTAATGAAGTATGATCATGCAACATGTATAGGGCTTTGAAATTCATTTCCAATACCGAAGGGTTGTTGGCGAGAGATAAGCATGGATTTTATCGAATGATTATCCATTTCTAAAGGGAAAGCATGCATTTACATGGTAGTAGATAGGATGAGCAAATGTTATGACTCTGTGGCTCTTGGACACCCTTACATAACTTAAGACATAGCACAAGCTTTCATTGATAATGTTTTCAAATCCTTTGTTTATAATTGCATCTTGGCAAGAGACATTTAGATTACAAGACGTCAGTTTGAGGTCTCCATCTCTTATCATCCTCAATCAGATGGACAATCTGAAGCCATCGATAAGAAATTAGAAACATATGTTAGGTGCTTTTGCAGTGATGATTCGCAAAAAAGGGCATTTTGGCTATCAGTGGTGGAATGGTGGTACAACACCACCCATCATGCAGCCATTAACATGAACCCGTGTAAAATACTTTACGATTATCCTCCTCCCCTCTATATTCCTTAGTTGGGGATTCTCGTAATATCTTGATAGATTACGCATTACAAGATAGAGAGATGGTGCTCCAAACAGTAAATTTCTACTTGAACAGAGCACAAGAGAGGCTAAAGCAACTCGTGGACAAAAAGAGAACGAGAGGGAATTTGAAGTAGGCCAGTGGGCGCTTGTCAACCTCCAACCTTATCGATAGCATTCCATACAAAGAAGAACAAATCAGAAACTGGCTCTACTGTATTATGGCGCACTTCAGATCACTACAAGGATTAATAAGGTAGCTTACAAGTTAGAGCTTCTCAAAGATTCTTCCATTCACACAACCTTCCACATGTCCCAATTAAAAAAATTCATTTTAGAGAAAATGCCCTCAAATCCTCTGTCCCCCTTTCCCTGTTCCTACCCTGTCCTATTGAATCTCAACCATTTATTTATGGTGGGGTACCGAACACAAAAAGGACACCAGAAGCGTTTACTTTTAATTAAACTAATCTAATATAAATTAACATAATTTACTTTTAATCAAACTAATCTAATATAAAATTATTCTTTTCTCAAATATATAATATAAATATTCAATTAATTCTATTTTTATTCACTAGTTATTGGTTTTATAAAATTCTAATATTTACTAAAACTTTTTGATGTACGACCTAATTTTTAAAATATTAATAATAGTGTTGTAAGAAAAACTAACAATAAATATTTGAAATTTTGAAGGTTGTATTACTAATTACTAGAGATTATAAAATAGTATCTTGATCTCTATTATTGGATTTACAAAGTACAAGTTTAAAAAACAAATACAAAAGAAAGTAGAAGCTTGTAATGATATGGCCATGGAATATTCAACAAAATCAGGCCGCAAGAAGTGGCCAGACCCCTCTCACTAAAACAGTCCATCCCTTAGGCCCTATTTGGTTAAGAGGTTGGTAATAGAACGGGATGAAACATAACACACTTTTATTGTTTGGTTGAGAGTTTCATAATAGAATAAAACAGAATGGAATGAAAGCGGAAGATTTCATGTTACTTTCCATTCTATCTTAAACAGTGAATATAAGAAACCTCTAATTCGAGATTTCAGAATGGAACATAAACTAATAAATATATATTACCTAATATACCCTCAATAATTTTTCTTAATATCAATTATTTTTTATAACCTTAACCCCCTTTTCTTATAATTAATTATTTATATTATAATTAATAATAAAATAAAAATTTTAAGAAAATTTTTATTAATGAAAAATAGAAAGTATATAAAAATTATTCTTTAATTGTTCGTATATATTTCTATATAAATAAAATATAACTAAATAGTTTTTAAATATAAATCACATATACTAGAATAAAATTTATTAAATAATTAATAATGATAATTTTATATAATTAATAATAAATTGTATATAATTAACAATAAAATAATAAAACTTTTATTAAAATTTTTATTAATTTAAAATAGAAAATATTTAAAAAGTTATTTGTCACGGTCACAACTAACTTTTTAATTAGATATAATTTCTATTTTAAAATTATAGCATTAAACCTTTTGTAACAAGTATTTTCACATCAGAAGTATAATAGTCACTTATTACATATTACATTCCATTTCATTCCATTCATCTTTCAAACAATATTTTACTACATTACATTATGAACTCTTTCATCCCTCCCAAACATTTACTATATTGCATTCTATTCTATTATAAACCGTTCCATTCTGTTCCGTTCTATTCTATTAATTAGCATCCAACCAAACAGGCCCTAAACAATTCAGCTCTATTCATGAAATCTTGCAATGTAAAACATTCATGCTAAAGATTGTAAGTACTTTCCAAAATTATTCAGTAAAAGAAGGTAATACTGAAGATTCTAATCCATAAACTCCACTAACTACATGGTTAAAAGGATAAAATCAAGGCAATTTTCTTCTTCTTCTTCTCTCCACTGATAATATTATTCAGTGGAAATGAAGTGTCTCTTGGTTTTTTTGGGAATCAGAAGATTAGTTAAAAGCAATAAGGACCTGACAAAGTTGCATATATAACTGGGATTCCTCATATTCAATTTATAAACCTTGAGGAAAAAGAATGGATGTAATCATAATCTTGTTTTTAAGTTAATACAAAGAGCAAAAGATCTCAACTTTGTAAATCATATCCATTGGAGAGCTTCATTGTTCTCTATTGTCAAAGCAGTGAAAGTTTAACTGATTGGGGGATCCTCTATTCGTTTGACTTTGTATCTGATGTAGTTTCTACTGCAGAGTCACCGTTGCCGTTTATCAGGTTACTGAAGCGGCCATTGAATTCCACTCCATATATATGGCCCATTTTAATACGTTTGGTCTCCAGGTATCTCTTGTTTTCCGTGGTGATCGGTGCTACTAGAGGAACTCTAGCTGCAACAGTCAAACCATAACCCTTCAAGCCAATGTACTTTGCCGGATTATTCGTCATAAGTTTCATTGTCCGCACACCCAGATCGCGTAAAATCTGCTCCAACAGATTTAGCTTCAGAAACATTTTAACAGTGGAAAATAATCACATTAATACTAACAAGTGAGATTTGAGTGTGAAAAGGACGGAAGTTATTGTTGTTATCTTATGAAGCAATTCCAACAGACAATTTCCCTAGAAGATTGTTAAAACATCAACTAGCAATACCTGTGCACCAATGCCATATTCTCGTGAATCAACAGGAAGTCCCAGTTCCTCGTTTGCTTCCACTGTATCTCGACCAGCATCCTGCAGATTGTAAGCACGAAGCTTATGACCCAAACCAATGCCTCTTCCTTCATGGCCGCGGAGGTATACGAGTACACCTCTGCCAGCAGCCTCAATCTGCTGCATTGCAAGTGCTAGTTGGTTCCCACAATCACATCTGGCAGATGCAAATATGTCTCCTGTGAGGCATTCCGAATGCACCCTCACAAGAACATTCTCTCCATCTCCAATTTCACCCTGAGTAGCAAAATTACTTGTAAGCAAGTAGCTTTAAAACAAAATAACACAAGTGTCATGTATGTGGTAACACAAGCAAGCAGGATATAATCAGTGTTATCACTCTCCCCCGTTGCTGGAATTTCAGCTTGTGTGAATTCGCATATAGCCGGAAATAGGTGCTCGTGCCTAAATGAATAGCTTCGGGAAAATCAAGTGGTGTTTCACTCATTTGAATATGAAAAGACCTAGAGGTAGATCCCCTCTAGAAGTCATCTCCTTCAACCATCTCCGTTGATTTAAAATCCTCATATTTAACTAATTTTTGACTAAAGAAGAAAACAACACTTTAATGTACTGTGTATTTCACAAAAGAATCAAACAAGATAACAGCAGATTTTATGTATGGTCAAGATCTCTCTTCCACGTCAAGTTTGCCTCTCTCACTTACAGATATTCTGCAACTGTGATATATAGGAAATTCAATTAATCATATGGTATATTCTGCAACTGTGATATATATGAAATTCAATTGATCATATGGTCTAGCTTTCGGACTGGAAATAACACAATTTCTGTAAACTTATAATAAATAGAAAACCTGCTGTCTACTACCTAGAACTTGATCACAGGTAAGACTGAAGTAAATAAGCAGAAAAGTGAAGAATCAATAAATTATTGCCGAAAGTTGCAAATACTGCTCACCTTAACCATGGCAATATGCTCTATACCATCTAAGACTGATCTATAACAATAAGCCATGAATGGTCCCCACATTGTCGGTAACCGAGCAGTAGATGATTGATCTACCAATTTATCTCTCTTCCTCCTATACCTGTGAATTGTAATCCACATAGACATCATAAATGATACTATCAGGCTACCCTTCCCATGAGGATTATACATACAGAAAGACACTTCATTTCCACATATGGACTCAGCATCAAACTCTACAAAATGATGATAATCAAAAGAAGCTCAAACCTATACCTGGTAACCATTTAAAATGCATCAATAGAAGGTAGCCTTCAAACCAAGAACATCATGTAGAAGCAAAATAAGACATTGGTCCACAATAATTCCACGCTCTTAATTAGCTTCTACTCTCAAATGACTACCTTAAGTGTTACAGACCAATATTAGGGAGCAATATAACTGTGTATCAGTAAACAAAAAATGCAAATGACAGCTAAAAATAACAATACAATTTGATCTTCATAACTGCTATATTTATGTTCTAACTTGATTGACACATAAGCAGAAAATTCCAAATAGTAACTAAATAGCTTCCGTTTATTCAAAGGCATCAATGTTCGCTTTTCAACAGAAAAATTCATTTACTTTTCAAAAGAAAAAGTCATCCATTTAGCTGCATATGATGGACCAACCTATGATTAAGTTCCAAAAGTATAGTGTTTCCTTCCAAGATGAGTGCAAAGCAAATAATCTAAAAGAAGAAAAAAAATAACCTACCTAATTAGATCAGCAATTGAAATAATTTTCAGATTCTCCTGCAGTGCAAATTCACGAAGTCTTGGTAATCTAGCCATGGAGCCATCATCATCTACAACCTCGCATAGAACTCCAACAGGATCAAGTCCAGCTAAAGCAGCAAGATCAACTGAAGCCTCTGTATGCCCAGCTCTTTTTAAGACACCACCCTCCCGGTACCTCAGTGGAAAAATATGGCCTGGACGATTGAAATCATCAGGTCTCGAATCTTTGGAAGCAAGAGCTAACACTGTTGTTGCCCTATCATGTGCAGAAACCCCTGTGGTTGTACCCTGTTTGGCATCCTACAAAAGCAGATGCAGGGAAAAACAGAACTTACTAACTGCCACATAGATTCACAGTATGGCATAAGATAGTTCGATATCCCAGTCGTGCTGCCAGGCATCCACACTTTAAGGCCTATTCTATTTCACGAAAGGTGTGCAGAGAGCTTTTCGAGGACCTTTTTGGCAGTTCTAATATAAGAATAGAATTAATTCCTCCATCTAATACAAAAAATATTTCTCCACTTGGAGATATTTTTTTGCTTCCCATGATGAGAAGCTGAAGGTGTAAAACATATGTATCGTATGAGTATAATCATTTCCGAATAATGACAACAGGGAGAAGAAAAACAGAACTTCCCTGAAAAGGAAGTTTAAACTTCTCAAAGGGATTCAATCATCCTACCGTACAATTGTCAATGCTACAAATAATTTCATACTTTCCATGACTTGAACAATTTGTTGCTCTTTACAAGCTTTACTTTGTTAAGAAAGTCATTTGCCAAATATCAACATAATATGGAGAAAACACCAACACTACATTCGTTTTTACTCAAAGAAAGATTCTTATTGCTTCCAGTAAGAAGCTATCCATGCAAAAATCATTACTAACATAATATAAAATTTTCCAGATATGAGTAAAGTCAGTAAAACACACACCACTGTAACTGTGAAAGCAGTACGAAGCTTTTCATCATTTTCGTTTTGGGAAACCATCAAAGGGAGTTGCAGCCTGTCTAAATCTTCTCCTTTCATGCTCACACAAACTATTCCGGTACCATGCTTCACAATGAAAGCCATTGCTTCAGGTGTTGCCAACTCTGCTGCCATGATAAGATCTCCTTCATTTTCTCTGTCCTCATCATCTACAACAAGCACAATCTGCAACAGTAGATCCTAGTCAAATAACTGGAAGAGAAACTATAGTTTAATAAAGAACTTGTGAAAAATGAAGTTAAAGAAATGGTACTGAATAATTCACTATCTACATAAAGATGGGCAAACTCATAAGATAATTACCTTGCCTTGGCGAATGTCTTCAATGGCCTCAGGTATGGAAGAAAAACCTGCTGTGGGGCGATCCAGATCGAATTCATCATTGTTAATGGGGAAAACATCCCTAATGAGCGTTGTATCAACTGACAGAGTTCCAAGTGCTGTTGCATCACGATGTACCTCCATGCTGACTGAATCAGCATTAATTGCAGCACGTTTTGCAGCAACATTGTTGCCATTAATATTGGACCGTAGCGTACCTTCATCAGATATTAGTGCTGCTTGAGTTTTGCTAACAGCCTTGATGCCCAAATGGGTTTTACAATCATTAAGTCGGATCAAGGTGAAATCAGACGTGTATCCGCTTAAAGAGAAGGCATTCATTGGATGTAATCCATTGAATAACTTGAAGTTTCTGCCAAATGCCACAGACGAATGCAGATCAACACATATCCCATAACACTATGAATAAAAGATTTGATTGGTAGAGAAAGAACAACGGCAACATAACCCAAAAAATAAAGTGTGACTTTATGAATCCAAGCCAGGAACAATTCACAAGGTTTGTACCTCTCAAGAAAATGTTAATTACGTGAACAATTATATCTGCATTACAAACGACTTATGAGGACATCTCAAGCAAGAGTGATGTTCAGAGCTTTCTAGATAAGCATTTCCAATTCGGAAAATTTTCGGTACCTAATTTCAAGACACCAGAATGGCTGGTAATAAAATTTTTATTCTTTTGAGTAAGCTTGGGCGTTTCCAACCTAACAGAAGAGTGCTCATTGCTTACCAATATTTAAAAGGCTTCCACTTAATTCATTGTCTTCCTATATAACCAACTCCATAAAAACACCTGAACCAATTTAAAGTATCGAGAAGGAGAACATCACATCTTTGACACACCAGATAATGAACCGCAAGGGTCAACTAATCTACCAAGGACAAAACTTGATCACCAAAAATAAAAAGGAAAAGTAAGCTCTTCGAGACAAGGACTAAAAGAACCAACTGAATAACCCTCATTAACTACAATGTTGAAAGCAAGAAAAGTCAAGCAAAAGCGAGACGATCATCTATCAAAATGCTGATTACTAAAGGTACAAAAAGAATGGAACTCCCGAACCCAAAACAGCTAAAAATTGAAACCCAAATGGAAATAAACAAACTGAGTACTCACTGAGGGCATGAAACAGATGTTCTCGGAGTGGTTGTTGAAGGGTATGAAGAGAAGTTGATGGACGCCATTGCCTGTTTCCTCTAAAAAGGTAACGAAATTTCTGAATTATAATGCCAAAGAGGTCTCATTCGCGTGTATTTATAACGGCTGACGATGTATGAAGAAGAAGAGCGGTGGGCAGCGTTGAAGAGGAAAAGAGATGGTAGGCAACTGATGAAGAAACGAACTTGTCCACAGAGAAGGGTCTTACACGACGGTGAAGGTGACAAAGACAGGCAAACGACCAACCATGTTACGAGATGAGGGTCTCGTGTTTCGAGAAAATCTGTGTCTAATAAGCGCAACTTGCCGAGCTGTCCGCTTGCACCCATTTCCCATTTTGCGTATTTCTTTATTGCAACCATTTCCCAAACATGGCCCAAGTTTTGTTTTGTGTACATTTGTTCATGTCCTTTTCTAAATTTTTAATCTTTAGAAATACGAAAGTACTAAAATTGACCTACGTTTTAGGCTTCTTTCATCAGAATCACTATAATTAAAGTTTCGGATTCGATTCCTAAGAATAGGTGTAAGAACTGCACTCCTGAACTGCATACGTGAGTTGTTGGTAAAGGGCTTTTTTAGTTTAAGTGAGATCGCGGGTTTGATCCCTTCTCAGGTATGTAACTATTTAAAATTTAGAGTCAGAGCTTTACCTCCTTCAAAAGATCTATCTGGCTTAAACGGGGATTAATCTAGGTGCGAATGGCTTAAAGATATTTTCTCATAATTAAAATCCGCCTAGGATATTTCGTGGGAAAAAAAAAAAAACTGCACTCCTGATTATGTGATTTTAATATTGTTTCCACTTGATTACTTACGATTCTGCAAGCTTTCAAATAAATAGATAATTTATGGGCAGAGGAATTTGAAATAATTGAGAGCTTTCTTGCCAGCATTTATATCTAACGTTCTTCTTTATGGATACGGACAATGGAATGTGACCAAATCGTGGGCAATTGTACTCAAAGATCTTATTACAATTGCGCGTACCGTCGGGAAAGATACCGTCGGGATTGAGACGTGTATACTTGGAGGTAATACGTAAATTTCTTATATTTTATTTTCAGATAAAAGTGATGGTTAAAATTTTCAACCATTTAGGACGATTTTATTTTTAAAAGTCATGAATTTTTCAAATTTTCAGTTTAATTTATTTTAATTACTTTGGTTATTAAAAATTGATCAGCTATTAATTAATTGATTAAATTAATACATTTTTATAAACTAAAATTAATTAATTAATTTTTATATAAATAATTAAGTATGAAAAACTACCTTTCTTATTTGTTAGAATATTTCTAGAAAGTGGTCAGATATGCAAATAGTTTTAAATCTAATTAACTATACTTTGAACTTAACTGATACATTCCTTGTAATTTGATATATTTTTATATCAATCTTCTTATTTATTTTTTAATTATCACATGATTTTTGTCATATTTTATGATTGATTTATTTATATTTTAAATAGTTTAAATTTAACACCACTACTTCATTATAAAATTATTAAAAATAACATAATATATAACATACGAAATAATGTGTTTTTATCAGATTTTTTTATTTATTTATTTATATATCTAAAATAAAACAATAACATTATTAAATCTTAATACTAAACCCTCATTACAGAAGTATTAATAAATAAAAATATAACATAATATAACATAGAAAGTAATGTGATAACTAAATAATATCACATGAAGATAAGTGTAATTTCAAAAACTAAGAATTGAAATGAAAATAAGTTGAATCATACAAATCTAATGTACTTAAGTTTAAAATTTATTTATAGTAATATGCAAATCTAAACCTTCGAGCAATTAGTAAAGTTGTTGATTTACAACCATAAGGTCACATATTCAAATTACAGAAACAACATCTTTATGTTAATATATAAAATATATTGAGTATAGATGCGAATTTAAATAAAACCTTACGAATAAAAATAGTTTGTGTCTAAAATACATGAAACATTAAAATTAAGATCTATTAAATGAAAAAAAGTCAAGTCTCTTGAACTTAATTTTTGGTTAATTAATGAAGACGATAGTTTTAAGACTTCCATCTTCTGCTTCTAGATTGTCAAAAAGGATGCCCTTCAAATTGATCTAGATTGTCAAAAAGGATGCCCTTCAAATTGATCTCATACTGTTTGAAAATTTTTCTTTGTTTTTTTTTTAATGATGAAAGCCATAAAAAATTCATTCAAAGCCAATTCAGGGTTTTGAAGTCTGATTGAAAAATGAAAATGGTTCCAAAGTCTGTTCCTTCAAATGGACTAATTCGGTGCTTTCTTTATAAATTATAATAATCATCATTTGACGCTAAACTTAACTAAAAGAATCACGTTAAGTGATTAACCATAGAGGAGTCGGTCTAAAAGACAAATTAAAAATAAACAAAACCAACATCATCAATGGCTTTTATAGTCTAACTAAAACTCATCGACCAATCGCATGAGATGGGGTGACCTTAGCTACGTAATCGACGGGTGGTGAAATGAACTGGAAGCTAACGACGAAAACAGTAGTCGCCAAGCCTTGTCACATTCCCTACACGTTAAACGCACCCAAATGACCCTCGTCATGCATCACGTTTTGGACTTCGGCCGCCTGGTGTTGGAGGATTTCTTTTTGTTTCGGAAGTTTTGACTCTCGTATGGATGGAACTTGGAAACTTACACTCAAATCTTTTTTTTTTTTAATTATGTTTTTGACGATTTCATAGTATCCTATCATATCTTGCACGTGACTTAGAAATTAGGTACCTTAAATTCATTCAAGAAAATTAAATGGCAGCAATCATCGGGTCTTGCGATTAGTAGATAAGATAATTAAAAGATCGCGTCTATGAATAAGTAAACTTCAATAAAGTCGTCTTTTTAAAAGACAGAAAGCCAATAGAACCATCTGGCTACATTCACCAAATTTCTTGCAATTGGTCAATTGATCTTTCGTGTTGGAGACCATCATCCGGTCCAAGACTAGATTAGAAGAGATATACCGACGTGGTTCTCCAATTCAAACATTTGACATATTCATATGCATGAATATAGTGCACTGTAATTACACTTTTTTCTATAAATGTAAATTTATATTTAATATTTTATTAAAATATAAGTTTTTGCTAAATCTTCTTTTGAGGCTACCACTTAGATCTTTCCTTGGACTTTTTACTAAACTCTTCATCGTGAAGCATAAACTTTATCTTCACTATCGAAATATTCATTCATCTCACACGTAGATGGATTTATATCTCATATGAATTGTCAACTGATATGACTGATATATATCTCATGTCCATCGAGATAGACAGAGTAGATTGGAGGACTATTAATGCCTTCTTTATGAGAGAATGTTGGAGTAATCATTAACATTTGCTCAAAAGAGGCTTTGGGTAGTTCTGGATTCTCTTCCTCAAGTTTGCTGAAAATAGATTGACTATAATATCTTTCAAACTTCTCAATATTGGAGAAGTGGTAGTATGAATAGAGCATCAATGAAGAGTATGAAATTCATTCTCGTAGTTTGTTATCCACTCCATAAATTTGAATGGAATTAAATATTTCATTATATGCTATGTTAATAATGTAGTAACCAATGATTTTAAAGCCAGACTAAACTGACTGATTCAATCAAAATAAATAAGAACCAACTTGATTTCTGGTCTTAATTGTGTTTATAACCCTTATGAAAAAATAGTAACTTAAGTAATAAATCGACAGATTTTCTTGAACCGCGGAGAATCAAAAATTTGAAAAAATTGAATAACATAGAAAAAGTGAAAATAAGAGTATCTTTGTTATGAATGACAATTGAAGAAGATGAAGAGAGTGAAGAGAAATCAGAGGAAGAAGCATAGAGGGTAAGAGCAAGAGTTGTCGCACAGAATAAATTAAGTGGGCTTTCAATCATGTAATTCCCTCGGTCTTAGTGTCAATGTTCGTGGATGACAATTATGTCGTATATGGTTTTACAAATTTTTCTTTTATTTTGGAAGCAAGACATAGTATAACTTTCTAAAAACAGATAGATAGATCTATATGTTAAAAGTCAACAATAATTATCATAAGTTTCTTATTTTGTGTGACGGAGATTTAAAGACTTGGCCAAATATCGTGTAATGGAAATATAGACATTTGGCATAAAGAAAGCCAAGTGTGTGGTTGAAATTGTTTGTAAATTAGTATAAATAGATGTATTAGGCCTTGGTGCAAATCATCCCAAAATTGTGAGCGTGAGTGTGAGTGAGAGCTAGAAGTGTTCTAGCAAAATATTGTGAGAGTAGTAACGTGTACTAAATTAATAGGATTGATGTGATTTAAAGTATGCTTTGTACTTGCCACTTTGATGGATCTTGTACATAAGAAATAATCACTATTTTACTACTTTCTTTGTGGGTTAAGAACCTGTTAATAAAAGTGTGTATTTGATTGTATTTTCTATTATCAAAATTCTCTCCGAATAACCAACAAGTGGTATCAGAGCAGGCAGTCAACGATCAACATCAAAAAAGGGAGTGCAGTCAGACATCAGTATACCAAAGGAAAGCGCATAGTTTGAGACTATGAAGTTATTGTCAAGGAAAATAATTACTTGGTTATTTGAAGACATTATGCAGTCACTATGGCATATCTAGCCAGTTCATCCAGCTCAACTGAGAAGCTCAATCACACTAATTATAGCAACTAGAGTACTCGTATTCAGTTTTTTTTATAGGGCCAGGATTAATGGAGTGTTGTTAGTGGTCAAGAAACTACTTCAGTTGATCCGGAGGAGCTCAAAAAATACAAGATCAAGTGTGGCAAACCTATCTACACAATTTTAATGACTATCAAAGATGATCTTCTATAGCATATCAAAGACGCTAAGGCACCAAAGGAAGCTTGAGATGCTTTCGTGACATTATTTCCAAAAACAAATGAAGTAAAGCTACACAGACTCTAGAATGAGCTTCGAACACTCACATAACGGGACATGACAATTAGCCAATACTTTAATAAAGTAAAGGCAGTATGTTTTGAGATCTCCAAATTGGATTCGAAAAATACAATTGTGCCTAGCGAGGATGAGAAGAAAGATTGTTCTTGGTCTATGATCTCTTGTCATTAATACTCATAGATGGGCTCAAGAACAAACTCTGACAAAGTTGGAAAATTTGTTAGCTAATCAAGAAGCACTAGTTAAACAAATGTTTGACGTTATAAGCAAAGATGAGGAGAATGCTCTCAACACCATCAAAAGAAATTTTAAAAGGAAAGAAAAGGAGAAAAGGCCAGTGGAGTTCCAAAGAACCATCAAAGCAGAAACTTCAAGCATGGGGGAGCAAAAGAAGTCTAGTGCAACAATGAACAAGATGATAAGCAATATTAAAAGAAAAATGATAAATGCTACAATTGTGGTAAGAAAGGCTTTTTCACTTGAGATTGTTGGCACAAATGGGCTAAAGGAAATGTTGTGGCTTCAACCCAAAATAATAATGAGGAAAAATGAAATCTTCATGCCTAGGAAGCAATAGAAGTAAAAGTTGAAGAGGAGGAAAGTGTACTCTCAATGTTGCAAGAAAATCAGGCCTTTGTAGTTGCTCATGATAAAGTATTAAACTATAAGAATGATTGGATTGTTGAGTCCAGGCGTTCCAATAATATGACTGGAGATGGCAACAAGCTTCTGAACCTATCAAAATATAAGGGAAGAAGAGTTGTGGTGATAGCTAACAACTCCAAAATGTCGATCACTTACGTTGGCAAAACATCAATTGTAACTCAGTTCAACTCACACCAAGTACAAATGTCAAATGTTTATCATGTACCTAGAATGAAAAGAATTTGTTGTCAGTATCCCATTTGACATCTTCTAGTAACTTTATCGTGTTTGGTTCAGATAGTGTCAAGGTGTGTCAAAGCGTGAAGATCGTAAGTGAGCCAATCATAGAAGGAAGACGTCTTAAGTCCATCTATATGATAAATGCTCAAACAGCACATATGGATAAAACAAGAAAGAATGAGACAACTGATCTTTGGCATGCTCGATTAAGTTATGTCAGCTATCGCAAGATGAAGTAGTCAATGATCAAAGGGCCTTCTCAACTTGAAGCTCTAGAAGACACACTATGTGAAGGATGTCAATATGGTAAAGCTTATCAATTTTCATATGAAGAGTCTAAGTTCAGAGCTAAAGTACCACTGGAGCTAGTTCACTCATATATGTTTAGCCCAGTAAAATAATCATCAATTAGTGGTTTTTAATACATGATAAAATTTATTAATGATTTTTCTGGATATTTATGGGACTTTCTAAAAGAGAAGTTAAGAAGCTTTAAGCAAATTTAAGGAATTTAAGGAGATGGTTGAAAAAGAATTAAAAAGTAAACTACAATGCCTTCCTATAGATAATGGAGGAGAGTACACATCAGCAAAGTTTGCACAGTTCTTGCAACAATGTAAGAGAAAATGACAACTAACCTACCTAGGCACACCACAGCAGAAAGGCGTTGCTAAAAGGAAGAATAAACATCTCATAGAGATATGTAGAAGCATGTTTCATTCCAAAAATGTGCCACCACAATTTTGGGCTAAATGTATGAAGACAACTGCTCGTGTAATTAATAGATTTCCACAAGCATCATTAGGATTTGTGTCTCCATTTAAGAAGTTATGGAAGATTAAGCCAGTGGTTTGTTATTTTCACTTATTTTTGGTTGTGTATGTTATGTATTCGTACTAGATAATCTATATGAGAAGTTTGACGAGAAGGTTGTTTGATGCATTTTTGTTGGATATGATGGTCAAAGAAAAGACTAGAGATGTTGTGAACCAAAAACAGAACATTAATGTGTGTCAAGAAACATGGTTTTAGGTGAAGCATCATCTTAGCGGTTAATATAACCGGTTCTATTACCAGATTCAAAGGAGATTGAAGAAAAGCTACAAGAAATAGAGGATCATTCAAAGGGAAAATGTTCAACAAAGTAAAGTAATGAAGATAAAGAAGTACCTCTGAAAATTGAAGATAACAGTGAAGGCACTTCTAGTTCACCAAAAAAGAAAAATATATGGCAAACAGGGGTGCATCAGGAGGTCCATGAAGAAGAAAAGCCAAACCAAATGGAGAAAGTTGAAGTAGAAGAAACTCCTCAACAAACTGTATGAAGATCAACTAAACTGAGAAAGCCAAATCCTATATATGTTATTGCAGCTCTAGTTGAAGATTCTACAATGAATGAACCAATTACTTATGAAGCATCTAAAAGTAAAGCATTGAGATTAGTTATGGAAGATGAAATCCAAGCACTGAATCAAAATGAGATATGGGAGTTAATGGCAAAACTCAAGGATGTAAAACCCATATGATGCAAATGGGTTTACAAGTTGAAAACCTAGATGGTTCTATTGAAAGAAACAAAGCTCAGCTTGTTGCTCGGGGTTTTTCCCAATAATATAAGATTGGATAATGATGAAACTTTTAACCTAGTGGAAATATCAACACTATACGTGTTTTGCCAGCATTGGCAAGTAGCAAGTCATGAAAGTTATGTTGGACCATGTTTTCGGAGCCCAATATCGAACTTGGGATAAAAAAGCTTGAGAGTAGAGGGGGGCTTAGAATTTGGAAATTTGAAAGAAAAATCTTCGAAAGCAAAGGCGAGCTTTGTCGCGGTGAACATGTGTGAGTAAGCGATTCGTCGTAGCGAACATATGCGAGTAAACCTCATTGACCCTTCGGGTCAATTTCGCCGTGGTGACAAGTATAACTTCGCCACGGCGAAGTCACCAAAAGAAAGGCAGAATTTCCTTCGGGTGAATTACACCGCGGCGAAAATCCTGTAGCAAAACACATAACTCAAACTACATGTCTTACTAAAATGCAAACTTAAAATCCTTCAGCCACATTCATCAATTCATCCTAAAAACAAAATGGATAAGAACTTAATCACAAACAATTTCTCAAAATCTTAAACTCATTTCCATAATCGAATACTTTGTGAAGACATGAAAAATTATAGACAAAATCAAACATATATTTCATTAATATCAAAAGTAAGAGTTTAAAAGGCTTTAATGGCATTTCAAGCCACAATACATCATTTTCTTCATAATCCAAAAATACAAAAAATACTTGAAATGCAGTTAAACCCTTAAATTCCCAAAACCTAACTCAAATTCAAAAGTATGCAAATTTAGAGTGATGCTGTAACCCTTGACTGCTTGATCTCTTGCTCCTCACTTGAAGATGGGACGGAATTGGGAGGGGGTGAGCTTTAAAGCTCGTGGGTAACAATTTTATAACCAGTAACAAGCAAAACCATTGAAATAATTTACATTGAATCATAAGCACATATTTCTCAAATTTTCTTCATGCAATCCAATTCACAAATAACACAATCTATGTATACATCAACTTGTTCACAAATTATAAACACGTAGGCACATCCAAAATGGTTTGGGTGGATCCAAAACAGAACGTACTACACATGTCCCATACGGGTCCTGTGTAACCGTGAACAGAATGTACTATCACAATACCACTTAATGGTCTTGCGTAGCCATGAACTTATGGGAGTTTATGAAGGAGCTCAATGCCACCAGCGGGCAGGCGGGAGAAGCCTTTTGTCAGAGTGCACTTGACTTAACTTAGGGAACCACCACAAACCCACATAATCATGCATTTCACAACTTGTAAACATATTCCCTCAACGGCATTTTTCCAAAACTTGATTTCATAACCATAATATCATTTCAAAAATCAATATCCTTTCAAAATCATTTTCATCATTCATTTCATAAACCAATAACACAATTCATATACAAACATGTGGCATATTATCAAAGCATTCAAGAAGCCTTAATGCCAAATTTATAACACAATTGAAAACATTTTAAACTTTCTTGGTTTGAAAGAAACATTAGGGGCTTATTACTTAATTATAAAAGTGTAACGCACCTTGAAATCCTTGCTTCTAAAAGTGGCTTAAGGATTTCCTTCCTCTTGCTCCTCTTGCCTCTCTTGATCACCTTCTTGATTTCCTTAAACAATAAGAAAATCTCAATTTCAATAGGAATTATAAATTGAGAACCCTAAGAAAATACATTCACTAAAATGATTTTAGAGTACTTAAACCCATGCATTTCTTAAGCTTCATGAACCAAAACCTTTCCATAAATCCAAACCTTCAAGTCAATTTTCCATGATCATTTTGATCTAAGTAAATGAAAAAATTTGATAACACTTCCTTATAGAAAAATATTCCCCATTGTCTTAAGTTTCTAATGACACCAAAATCATTCCATTTGGTTCAATACTCTAAAAGTTATGCCCCAAAAATTTTCAGGCTGTTCTTATACTAATCAACATTATATTTTCAACTTCCATCCAAATATTAAAATCCTTAAAGACTGAATTAGAACTCCATTTCATCATATAATTTGTAGTCCTATGTCTCTAGTTTACACCAAATTAAAAATAATCTCATTTGGATAACTACACAAAAAGTTATGCCTAAAATACCAAAGCATGTTCTGTACTGGAAAGTTGAGTTCGCTGCAGCAAAACCCAGAAGTTTGCCGTAGCGAAATTGTCCAGAAACCTACTCAGAAAACGTGTTTTGTGACACCGCGGTGAACTTGTCCAGAAACCTACTCCGAGAACATGTTTTGAGGCATTTTTCATCTTCTTACTTCCCACCTTTCACATACAACCCATCTTAACACTAACCCATCTTTTCTACTTCATTTCCAACTTCATTCCAACCCAATGTCATTCACAACAAATTCATAATCTACTTTTGATCATTAACCAAACACTAAAACATTCACATAAACCATTCATCAACAACTTCCTACACATATTCACTTCGCTTTCACTTCTAACCATCACTAAATATGCTTCATCTAACAACCAAGAAGGGTTAATACTTATACTTACTTGTTTTAGCCTCAAAATCTTAAAGCTCTTCAAGAATCTCCAAAACCCTAGTTGTTTTTCTTCTTTTCTCCACTTCTCTTTCTCTCTTCTTTCACTCACAATTTTGCTTCTCTAAAATGCAAGACAACAATTACTTCTTCCCTTTTTATACCTTTAATGAGTGTGAAATTTCCAATTTGCCCTTCCATTTATACCTAATGTCTACTTAAACTTAAATGGTCTTCCAAAAATGCCCTTATATCACCTTACAACATTAATACTTTAATTTCATCAATCCATGAAATGAATCCTCCCAAACTTGACATAATAATTAAACTCCAAATAAAATGATTTATTTAGCAAAAGCATAAAATATATTCAAATCATGCTTAATAAAATAAAATAAAAATTCGGGGCCTAATAAGTTATGGTAGAAGGATGTGAAAAATGTTTTCCTGCATGGCAAACTAGACCAATAAATCTTTATGAATTAATAACAAGATTTCATAATAAAACTTGTTCACAATTTATGTGCAAGTTGAAGAAGTCTCTGTATAGGTTAAAGCAAGTGCCAAGAGCATGTTATGGGAAGATAACATAATTCTTGGTCAGATGCTGATATTTGATGGCTTTATCAGACTCAAAATTGTTTGTTAGGGTTTAAGATGGAAAGATGGTAACAGTGCTGGTACATGTAGATGGTCTCATTATCACTAGGGATGATAAAGAAGAAATTCTTCAAAAAAAAAAAGAACTTTTCAATCCACTTCCAAATGAAGGAGTTAGGAGAGCTCAAACACTTTCTTGTGCTAGAAGTTGATTATATAAAAGAAGGCTTATTTCTGTGTCAACGAAAGTATACAAAAGACCTACTACAGAAATTCGAGGTGCTCAACTGTAAACCTATATCGATAGGCTAATGTCAAATTATGCTTAGTAAAAGGTAAAGATTTAGAAGATCCAATAATGTACTAATGGTTGGTAGGTAGTTTAATCTATCTAACTTTTTCCTGGCCCGATATTGCCTTTGTTGTTCGAGTGGTTAGTAGATTCATGAAGAATCTAAAGAAGACACATTTGGAAGCAAGTCAAAGAATCTTAAGATATGTTAAAGGCACAATTGACTATGGCATATTAGATGGAGGAGACATAGAATGTAGAGTTTCTGGTTATTGTGATGTTGATTATGTAGGAGACCATGACACTCGCCATTCAACTACAGGTTATGTGTTCAACCTTGGTTTAGGAGCAATCTCTTATGTAGCAAGAGACAACCGATTGTCTCGTTATTTACTATATTATGACAACCAATTAGCTATATGCTTAGTTGAAAACCCAGTGTTTCATGTAAGAACAAAGCATGTGGAAATAAATTATCATTATGTAGGGAAAAAGTCCTACAAGAAGAAATTAAGAGGGAGAAAATCAATATAAAAGATCAAGTGGCAGACATTTTTACTAAGGGTCTCAATAGAGCAAATTTTAAAAAGTTTCGAAGTTAGCTTGGCATGATCTCTAGAAAAGAAATCAAAAAGGGATAATTAATGTTGAGGGAGAGTGTTAAAAGTGCGTTTTTTTTGTTATCAAAATTCTCTCCAAATAACCAATACTGTAAATGTTTGTTGAAATAAATGTTATTATTGATTAGTTTTTATCAAGAATTTGCTCGTGTATTAATTAGGCAATTTATAAGCCTCCTCTTTCCCAAGGCGAGATATACTTACTTTCTTTGATTCTTTATTAGCCTTAAACGTCTTTTCATATATGTTTGACTTTTTAATGAATTTATTGTTTTTTTCTTTTCTAAGTCTCTCACAAAATCTAACTAATAAATTATATTTTTCAAAATTTTCACTATTTTTTTATCTCTTTATATTTTTATTAAATTTTATTTTAAATTATTATTGTTAAAAACAAATTACTATTTTATCCTAAAATAATACTAAATTTGTTAATATCACTAATAAATTATATTTTTTCAAATTTTAGGTTCTTTATTTATCTCTTTATACTTTAATTAAAATTTTTAATTTATTATTTTATCATGAATTTATTTAATGAATTGAATTATTATTTAGTATTTATAAGTAATTTTGCTTAAAATAATTTAAGAATATATAAAAGAATAATGTTTGAACTATAAACAAGTATGTTTAAAGAAGGACATTAAAAATGAAGTTAGAGTCCTTTCCATTAACTTTCCTTAAACGTACTTTATCTTTTGAGTCTTTAGATAAATGATAATATAAAAATACAATTTTGATTTTATTATTATTTCAAATTTTATATTGGATTCAATCTTAGTTAGAATTATTATAATTATTATATATTAATAGGCATTATTAGTATATTTTTATGTCAATAAAGTATGTTATTTTATCCTATATTCTTACTTATTTTATAATCGTTACTTCTTACATATTATGTACTGGTTTTATAATGTTTAATATCGATTGAACCTTTAAACTTTAAACCTTTTCTTTGACCAACTCGATGTCTAGTCTAGTTTTTAAAACATTGGTCGTAACACATTTATTATTTTTTGTTTTTAATGTAGACTTCTTTGTCCTATGTCACACACATGTGGTCTAATGGACTTGGTTTTAAAATGATATTAAAATAATTTAAATTCTTTTCTAAATTATGATTATATTTGCCTAAATTATAAGTAAAATGAATTAATATAAATTTAATTAAATGATCTTACTTATTTATAACTATTTTTAATTTAATTAAAAATCCAAATTCCTAAAATAAAAAATCATAATCCTAAATTTTAAGAATAAAATCGATGATCAACTGTGATCTCTCTCACATGACAATGCTTCCATTAGAAATTCATTGGCCATCTAATTGAAGTTCATTTGTCCATCATCTCCAAAAATGTCTCTTCCCTTTTCTATTTTCTCATTTGTGGTTTATCAAATATAATTTAGGCGTATTAAAGATCATTGTAATTTAAATCTTAACGCATCAAGTATATATCCAATATGAGTGGCGTATTAACATTTCTTGCAACAATAAGCAACATACTTTGGGCTCTTTAAACTCTCACAAGCATAACAATAATCTTCATCTCGTCCTTCTTTAATAATTGAATCTATTAAAGTAACAAGATGAATGTGGAAGAAGTTCATAACATTATGTTGTATTAGGATGCACTCAATAAATAGGTAAAAATCATACTCTAAATGGTAGACGTTCTTAATATTTTATGGCATTGGGAATCCATTATAATGCTGTGTATGTGGGACCTTCTTTGTTATTCAGGATCCAACCTCCATTTTTATCTTTTGGAATTTGGTATAAGTGTAGTTCTACATTGTTGAACTCATATAGTAGCAGCCATCTATCATAATTGTTACAACAACACCCTATGATGAAGGGGGAAGAGGAGGTGGTGGTGATAAAAGAGAGACAATAGTAGTGTTGGGAAATCAAGGACGAGGTCCTATCTACACACAGTGGAATAAAAAGAATTTTTTCGTTTTGAACTCCTAAAACCCAAGATTAGTTAAATTCTATAAAATGATTAACACATAAATCATAATTCATAATTCGTACCTTAATGTGAAGCTTGATCATTTTCATATCGTTTCCCTCAAACTTATTCTAGAATCAGCTCATCTCAATCACTATAGATGTACAAGTGTCTAACCTCTAAAGGTATCTATAGAATGAATTAAGAGAACTCTACAACTGCTATAGAAAAGGTTAAGAAAGGAGTGCTAGTTCCTATAGAGTCTAAGCTTATTTATAATATGCTTTAGAATTTTTAGCAATTTAATTAAAATAAATTTTGAATATTAATTTAACTTTAATTAGAGTTACAATTAATTCTTAAATACCAATTGACTCAAATAAGATTTGATATCTCATATTGGTCCTTATTTATTAAACATTTTATAGTTAATCATAAAGTTTTTCAAACTCTACAATCAAGTCTAACTTGATTAAAGCACATTTTCTATCTTCAAATTGTTCTTTATGAATAACTATTAGGTTCTAAAATATATTGGCTATTGATATAAATTATAACTCTAAATCATATTTAAGATTAGATGAATTAACTCTTTTAAATTATCTTTAATTTTCTAATTAAATGATTTATATCCATATATCAATATTTCCGTCTAACAACGCATCGTAATCGTTCAAATATTTAGGAATGTCAAAGTAATTTTTACTAACCTTTTTGTGCATGTTTTTGGTATAATTAAATCCTTTCATCATATAATGTTCTAATTAGACATAAAACATGGAATTAATTTATACTATATTTGAGCGTAGTTATATTAGTTCTCCTTCATTAGTAATTGATTATATTAACGACATTTGAAAGTTATCTTACAAAGAGTCATTCCATCTTGGTTATGGATTTCCAGAATTAATACAAATTGAAAACAACAGAACATTCTCTCTAATCATTTTAGGGCAATAAATTATATATCGATCACTTAATTACCTCTATATAGCTCATAATATATCCAATGACTATTAAGTGAGCTATCCTTGAGTAGAAAAAGGTCATAAGTTGTATCAAAACATGATTCTAAGGAGATCTCAAGTTAAATGATCATTTATACAGTCACCACAATGAGAGGTTTCGTAAATATAAAAGTAATGTTTCAAATGAATTTTTCGTATAGGGTTAGTTCAATAAACTTATTCTCTAATAAGCACTTACATGTTTGTTTAAGTATTTCCAAACTTTATTGGGTTAATTATTAAAAAAAGCTTAAACTTTCTTTAATTTTTCAATTACGGCCCAAACTTTAGAAAGTAGCAACAAAATATCCAAACTTTCAATTTTTTGAATTCTAGCTAGGTGTTAGTCTCACCGTTATTTATGTTGATGTGGCATAGCTACGTGTCGATGCCCCTTACTAATTAGACACCTCAGTTGGTTTAGGATAAGAATGTCTGATTAGCGAAACGACGTCATTTAGCTTTGATAACAAAATGACGTCGTTTTAACTAAAATCATATCTTCATTCTTCTCCCTCTCTTATATGTCTCTTCTCTATCAATCAAAGCTTAAAACTCTGTAACCTAAAATCCTCCAAATACCCCAAAGTTCATAGGACTAATAAGCATTGGTTCTTCTTCTATAGCAAAGTTATTAGCTCCATCAAACTAATAAATGTTCTTTGTGATTTCGAGTATGAGTGGTTCATAAAAGAGTGATTTCTTCGCAAATAAAAACTAAAGATTTTGCACTAGACTTCCTGTGGCACTGATTAATGTATGATTGGTCCACTCTCTCTCTATTGTTCTTTCCACTCCGACTAGAGTAATTGAATGCATGATGGTCGACTTGCATTTCATCTTAGTGTTTTATGAAAAATATGATTTCTATTTGGCTTGTTCTATGCTCTAATATTTAATTTTTGGTTCAACTTGCATTCCATTTGGTAATTACTGAATGCATTCCATTTGGTAATTACTGAACAATATGATTTCTATTTGGTAATTATTGAATGCATTCCATTTTGTTTGTCTCAAAATTTTGAGTGTACTTTCTTATTTGTATGTTGTGGATACATTCTTTTTTTAAGTAGTATGTTTATAAAATAACTTACTTATGATCGTTTCTGTAAGTGAGGTTGCTAAGTTGTGAAGTATTGTGAAAAAATTTAGGAAATTTGTAAAGGTATGCAGATGTTGTACTAGCCTTTTATGAAGCTCCTTACATCTAAAAAAATGAGTGTATTATTCTGATGTAATCATACTAACCTATTTCTGTGACTGTTAGTTGTTGCCTCTTTTTTACGTCTTATTTGTTGCTCATCTTAATTATTGCTTGTTTTTCTCTTTTTGTAATATTTATCATTTCGTATTTAGTAACAGTTTGCCTTTATAGATGTTAGTCAATTTTGAATTTCATTATGGTGGAGTGTTGGAAAGGCAGGAAAATAAATATGTTGGGGTTAAGATTAAAAGAAAAAAGAACATAGGTATTGATTAACTAAGTATGCTAGTTCTAAAATGGATTTTTTAAGATAAAGGACATAATGTAATCTCTATGTTTTACAAATTTTCACATGAGTCCATTAGAAGCTTGATGGAGTTAGGCTTAAACCATTACACGAACATGTTGGATATGCTAAAAAAAATGGAAAATTTGAATTGTTAGAATGTTTAAATATACTATGATCATGGTTATGAGAATCCTACGACATATGGTGAGGAATCAAATTCTGATGATGAATTGAAGCAAAATGAGGGGTTATTCCATGTTAAATTGGAGCAAGATGAAGACTTCACTGTTATCAAGATAATGATTTTGGTGATGATTTAGTTGATGAGGAGTTCTTTGGAACTAATGATGAAGAATATTTTAATGTTATAAGAAATAAGAGGAGGTGTGCAAAGATTTCACAAAGTGGGTTTGAATTTGACAATGTTTTTGATGGAGTCGGTGGAAGTGAAAATAATTTCAATGAAGTTGATGACCATTCGAATGATACTGGAAGAGCATAAAGAAGTTCGAATTATGCAACTAGTGATTATGATGACAGTGATGATGAAATTCAATCACTAGTTCCTAGTGATGATGAAGCATCGATACCAAATAAGAAATACATTATTTTTAATCCAAAAGTTAAAATGACAGATTTTAAGTTTGATATTGGAATGAAGTTCAAGGACAAAAAGAAGTTGAGGAAAGCTATAAGGAAATATGCAATTATAAATGGGTATAATGTTTCAATAGTGAAATCTGGTGTATGAATGGAAGCAGTTTGTGATGCACATTGTGCTTTTCTGGTGTATGCTAGCTCGATTAGAAATGAGAAATTATTTGTTGTGAAGAGATTTGAAAACACTCATACCTGCAGTAAAATGTAAAAGAATAAGCAAGCTAGCTAGAAATGGATTGCCAATAAATTCATATACAAGTTCATGAAGAACCTCAATTGGCCTATTAGTGAAATGATGGATGATAATATGCACTAAAGGTCACTCAAATTCAATGTTATAGGGCTAAGTGGGAAGCCATTACTATGCTTTGGGGATCAACAAAAAGTCATTATGAGAATTTATGGTCATATGGACATGATTTAATGTAAGCTAACAAAGGTGGAAAGTTTATTATTAAATGTGATTTTGATGAACAAGTTGGGAAACCAATGTTCAAAAGATTTCATGTGGGTTTCAGTGCTTTGAAGTATGGTTTTCTTGGTGGATGTAGGAAGATTATTGGCTTAGATGGATGTTTTCTGAAGACTTTCTTTGGTGGTGCATTATTATCTGCTATTGGTCGTGACGGAAACAATAAGACGCTTCCTATATGTTTGGCTATAGTTGAGGGAGAAAACTACCAATCATGGAATTGGGTTTTGACCATTCTTACTTAAGATCTCCACATAAGTGGAAATTCATAGACTTACGTAAGCGATCAACAGAATGTAAACTTTAAATATCCATATATCTTATGTTCATTTGTTTATATGGTCAACACTTAATTAACTTATGTAACTATTTGTTATACAGGGTTTAGTGGAAGCATTAAAGAACTTGTTTCCAAAAGCTAAATATAAAAGATGTGCTCGTCATTAGGGATGGCAAAAAGGGGCCCGGCTAGGGCCCTTTTTAGCCTGGGTTGGCCGAGCCACAGGTTGACTATGGTCGGCCTGCACTGGCCCAACCTGGCTCGTAGCCCGTCCATTTTTTTTCCAAAACAACGTCGTTTTGAAACTTTTTTCTTAAAAAATCAAATGGTGGTCCAGGCCACAGGTTGGCCCATCTCAGCTAATGCGGGCCACCATGACCGAGGGCGGGCCGAGCTGGGCTAGCCCATTGACTTGCCTACCTGTCATGTGTATGCAAACTGGTCTAGTGTTCATAAAGGACACACATATAGGACTTTATTTTAGAAAGTAGTAAATTATGCAACGCAAGTTGATTTCAATAAGGTAATGGAGGAGTTGAAGAGCTTGTTAGTGAAGGCTTATGAGGATTTTAAAATTAGAAATTTGGAGACATTTATGAAGGCCTTTATGAGCATGAGACTAAAGTGTGAAATAGTATATAACAATATTTCAAAGAAGTTTAATGGATTCATTTGTGAAGCTCGTAGCAAAAGCTTGATTAGTATGTTAGAAGATATTCGATTTTCTTTAATGACTCGAATAAATGAAAAAAGGCATATGATGATAAAGTGCACAAATGATATTTTTTTTAGAGTGAGGCAGAAAATAGAGGTAGCACAATAAGATGTAAGAAATTTTATGCTCAAGATAAATGGAATTTTGAAATTTGAAGTCATTATCATTGCAGATAAGTACATCATTGACTTGCAAGCACAAACTTGTCAATGTAAACTATGGGATTTAATCGGGATTCCATGTAAATAAGTTATGGCTTATATATCTTATCAAAGGTAGGATATCAATGCTTATGTGAATCAATGTTATAAGCATGATTCTTATTTGAAGACTTACCAGTTTTTTATGGAACCTATTAATGGTCCTGAGTTTTGGCTAAAGATTGAAAATCTTCAGACAATATTACCTCCAATGATTAAGAAGATGCCTGGAAGATCAAAAAAGGCAAGAAAAAGGGATCACACTGAAGAACCTCACAATCCCAACAAATTGACCAAGGTTGGAGTAGTTATGAGATGTCGTCATTGTCATGAAATTAGCCATAGTATAAGAGGATGCAAAAATAAGAATTCACCTCTAAGACAACCTGAAAGTGTTAAGGTAGATGTTTTAGTTGTGTAACAAATGTGTTGATATTCATCAAGTATTATTAACTTTATGTTTATCTTCAATATATATAAAGCAGCAAAAAAGAAGAAGGCCACCAAAACCAGTATCTATTGAACCCCCTTCTTCTAGTGCCAGTAGTGGTCAAATAGGTAGACCGACATAACAAGATCAAACACTGCATCTTCTATATTACGAAGAGACACAAGAATGGTTAGTTAACTTTAAGTATAAATTTTAAGTTATTTCCTAACTTATATAACATTATAATTCTTTTTCTTTTTATAAGCACATAGAAGATATGGAGTAACATTTAGGGAAGTTTTTGGGAATACCTGCTTTATAGTAAATCATTTAAATTAATGTTTATACTACTTTTATATAATTATAATGGAGATGATAATATTTACATAATTGATTGCTTATACTACATAGATAAGTGAGGATCAATGTCAAGTGTTACAACCTCCTAATACTAACATAACAGCAACATAAGCATCCCAAAGTACACTTACTAATACAACTCAACATAGGAGAAAGATCAAACTAATGGCTAAAGATCTGCTACTAGGAAATCTTCATAGTTGGTGAGTATTGCTTCATTACCTAATTCAAACATATATATGTACTGATCCTGAATCATTAGACAAATATTGCATCTTTTAATAGAGCCTTGCTTCAGTCATGGCTGGTTTAATGTACTTACTAATTTTTTTGGCCCTCAGTGGCTATAATATTAAGTTGTTGAATGATTATGGTCTAGTTTTTGTATGACATATGGATGAAAAGTTTTTCTTGCTCTTTTCATCTGTATGTTTTTTGGTGAAACAAGTGATGGTTCCTTTATGCTTATGTATGTATGATCTTGATGACATCTCTTTTAAGTTGGATCATACTCCTAAATTTCTACTAGTTACTGATTATCTAAGGATGGTGTGAGTAATCAAGCACTGCAGATGTCCCTAGATTCAGCCTTTGGAGCTGGAGTTGATTGTACACTAATCTATTTGGGAAAGTTGGAAGACAGAGGTATGGTTTTGAATTTGGAGCTTTAGAAGTTTGTAGAATAATGTCAGTGTCTATAACATATTTATTTGATTATTTGATCTTACTCTATAATTTACTCTTCAAAAATGATGTTAACTTAATTTTTTAATTTGGATATTTACTGTTGGTTAGTTATTTAATTTGGATATTTACTGTTGGAGATTCTAGAGGAAAATTCTATCTAAAAATTTGTTTGCTTTTGTAACCATAGTTATCGAAAGCTTTTTCACAATTTAGTTTAGTTTATTAAGAACTTATTAAACTAATTATTCAACATTACATAACAAAATGACGTTCTCACCTAAAACTCTAATCCAGTCCATAATCTTATATGAAAATATAACCATCCAGTAATAGTTACTAAATATAAAATATTTATCTTTATAAAAATAATATTTTATTATTTATAGTGTTATATAAAGACATTAGTTGAAGTGTGACCAAATGCAAGTATTTCTTTTATCTAAGTGGCAAGCATTTAAGTTTTTGTTTTTGGAAATGGCATTTAATAAGCCTTAAAGTTATGAAGAGATGATATGAAATAGATCTCTCTTAACATAATCACATAAATATTCATGTTACTTGAATATACTCATCCTCTTATTTCCTTATTATTATAAAGAAATTTAAAAATCAGGGAATAACGTGTTAAGACTTGTGGCAATACTCATATGGAGAGGTTCCATAGTGGGTTTGGTATCCCTAAAAGAAGAAGAAATCCTCCTATACCTTCCTTTACACTAGTAAAGAACAACTAAACCAGAGGATAAGTAGTTATGAATGATACAAATGTAATTATAATTAATAGACAGAATTTTGTAATAATTGCAGTTACTTCTACAATGTAAAATCTTGTAACAATTGCAGTTTCCTTAACAATATGAAAAGCTTTCAACTGAATATTAAAGTGGTAGGTGATTGAATAAAAGATAAAAGAGTCACAATAAACGTAATAGTTACATTTGCTCTTCTAACTATTACAATGTCTCCATTTTTTTTTGTACTTACATCCAACAACCAAGCTATGAAATCACATGGGACTTACAAAATAAAGATATAAACATAAATATTAGCACTTATGACAAATTTGCATTATGGACATAAATTTTTACACATACTTACTTCTTGGAAACAACAATATATCTTCCAAACAAAACTCTTACCCTAATGCACAGAATTTGTTTGACATATTTTACAACAAAAACAAACTTTCATCTCTTTCACAAATACCAAGTACCTATAAGAGACCTACAATTTGAATATTGATTAACATTAATTTATATGATTTACATTGCTACAAACGATAATTGAATTACTTACTTTGGTATTAACACATTCATAAAACTGTTGACCAATGTTAGGCTTGGCATTTGAAATCCGTAACTTCATCAAGGTATTACAACAGGGGCAATTAATATTCAACACTGTATTATATATAGAAATATCAATATTAATTATATTTGAATCCAATTAAATTATCAAATATAACAAATAATATATATTTTATTTATTTTACCGCTAAACATAATGCTTTCTTTTCACAAAATTGAGAATATATCTTTCCAACTTTTGCCTAACTATCAAAAGAACATTAAATGGCACCCTTGAATCTATTAACAACACCTTGACACTCTTCCCATATGAAATATATACTAGGTGCATGCCTAACGAAAGCTATTTCTGTCCATAAATGTTTATCATGTCACAACATCATCATACAAATACTTAATTACTACCTTAAATGCAACACTATTATGATTTCTTTTCATAAATTCACCCAACAAAAATTTTTTAAACTGTTAGCATAATATCTCCGATACTAACATTTTAGCTAAACTACAATTGCATTTACAAAATGAAAGAGAGGAAGCTTCTTCCCTGCAAATCAGGATGAAGTATCACATATAATTGAATACTTAGGTTAATGACTACATAATGTCATATTTTCCAGTAATTACCAAGATGTATATATTTTGCATACAACACAAATCAAAGTATGAATCGACTATCATGCATTCAATTATGTTTTTTTTATTCTACTTAAATTTCATACTAAAAACCAAGCGTATGAGTATTCAAGGTTTTTACTGTTTAATTTGCTATGTATACATACAAGTTAATTCTCCTTTTCAATAGCAAACAAATCTTACCCTAACTAAATCCAATTTGAAATCCTAATATCCTAACACAATACAAGTCAATTTTCTAGAAGCACAAATCCTATTTAAATATTACAACCAATTGGATTTGCGCTTTCGGAACCCTAGCACAATAAATGTCAACTTTCTATGAGGACAAATCTAAATTGAAACCTAGTACAACTAATTGAACTTGTGCTTTCGAAACCTTAACACAATCGAATTTGAGACCCTAATACAACAACACACCATTACATACAAAAACTGAATTGGAGTGGAAAGAACAATAGAGAGAGAGGACCAATCATACCCTAGTCGGCGCCACAGGAAGTTCGGCAATGAAATTTTTAGTTTTTACTCGACAAAGAAATCACTCTCTTATGAACCACCGACGTATGAAATCACAGAGAACGCTTGTTAGACTAAAAGAGCAAATAACTTTGCGATAGAAGAAGCAGAAACACTTGTTAGTCTTATGAACTTTGGGGGATTTTAGGTTACAGAGTTTTAAGCATTGATTAATAGAGAAGAGATAGAAAAGAAAGAAGGAAGAATGGAGATCTGATTTTAGTTTAAAAGACGTCATTTTACTATCAAAGCTAAACGATGTCATTTTGCTAATCAAACAATCTTCTCCTAAACCAACTAAGGTGTCTGATTAGTAAGGGGCATCAACACGTGATTGCTTCACGTCAGTATAGATAATGATGAGACTAATATTAGGTTAAAATTGAAAAAAAATTGAAAGTTTAGGCATCTAATTGCTACTTTTTAAATTTCGGGCTATAATTGAAAATTTGAAATTTGGGCTTCTTTTAGTATTTAAGCCTACTTTATTTTATGAGATCAACTACTTCCTTTATAAGGAAAAGCATAACTTGTGCTAGTGTTTTACACTCAATTAATGTTCAGTCTTAATAAAATAATAATTATAAACATATTAGGAAAAATACATAAATAAAATATGAATCTCATAATTATGATTTCATCATAATTTTATTTGGAATGTATATTTATCTCATGGACTTTATTATATACATCTAAATATGTATAAGATAAAATATGTCTTTAAAATTATGTCATTAAATTATAACCAACTAATTGACTGTAAGGCATAAATCAACAATCTCCCACTTGCACTAAGCTAATCTTTTAAGTATCATATACCATGTCACCATATAATGATCATGCTACTGTTGGGACAATGGATTAATAAGAAATTTCTATATGATTCTTTATAGGAGCACTTGCTTAAGTCTTACCATTTTTGTCTCAATTATCATTATAATTAGAAAAACTACCTAAATATACACTTGGATCTTTAATAAGACCTTAGCTGCTTTTGTATACCCAATAGCTCTTATGTTTTACAGTACATTACTATTTCAAAAAATGCAAGGAATTATACAAATTTCATTAGAGAACTTTTTGATCCAATTGATCATTTCTACTAAATGAAAAATATGTTTTGACTTTATTAGCAATTAATGCTACATTAGAAATTTTCCAATCATAAAATTATATTGTTCCAATTAAAATATACCTTAATTATGCTTTACCTCTAAAGTTAATACCCTTATATTCGTGAACTCATATATCAACTCATACATAGAATAATGTATGTCTTTAATACTTTACAAGGATCAGATATCTGAAATATTAAACACCTTTAGTAGATTATCTACATATTTGGACTATAATAGGAAAACAACTTACATATCTCTATAGATCTAATTCTCATAATTAAGTTGTTACCTTTTCATATCCAGTAAGAGTTGTTCTTGGACTATTGTATATTCAACAATTGAAAATATGAAATTTTGTTCTCTATGAGAAGTATATCTCTACACATTCCCGCTGAAGAGTATAACTATACCCCCATTAACCTTCTTGTAGACATGATAAATTCACTTTCATCTCCAAAACAAAATCTTTGAATTCATTATAAAAGTGAAAGCCCGTTATTTTCCAACTTTGGAATTTCTTCATGCTCAGTCAGGTAATAATCCTAGCTTCGTTTGGCGGGGTATTTTGGCAACAATTTTGCTTCTAAATTCAGGAGCATACTGGTACATTAGTTTGGGAAATCATACATCTATCTGGTTGGATGCTTGGCTTCCTACCTTGGAAAATTCTAGGCCTACATCTGTTTTTGAGGCCTATAATGGATGCTTTATGGTTTCTGATTTGATTCTAGATCGAGCTTAGAATGTACCTCTTATTTCCAGGGTCTTTAATGATGTTGATACTAGAGCCATTCTCTCTATTCCGCTAGCATCGTCGCATAGACTTGATGTACTTTACTGGAAGTTTGAGTGCAAGGGGAATTATTTAGTTAAAAGTGTTTATAAATCACTCACTTGGCAGCATAAAACAACCCATAATCAGGTACATTCGCACTGTTGGAATCGGCTAAGGAAGTGTAAGGTACCTCCTTTTCTTTTGAACTTTATGTGGCGTGCTAGTTTAAGCATTTTTCCAACAAGGGAGCGTCTTGTTTCAAGGCATGTTCCAATAGTGGACTCTTGTCCAATATGCCAAAAAGGTTCTAAAACTCTTTTGCGTAATCTGATCCAATGTCCCTTTACTAAAGAAGTTTAGAATGCTAGTCCTTTGAGATGGTTTAATCCTTTGGCTGCTAATTTTCTGGATTGGTTATTCTCCTTTACTTCTTTGTTTAATGCTTTGGATTTGGCCATGGGTTTCTTTATTAGTTGGAGTATTTGGCATAGTCATAATCAATACATTTGGAACCAGAAATTTATCTCTCCTTCACAATGTCTAGCTAAAGCATTGTGTGATTTTGAAGAATGGAGAACTATTTCAACTAGGCTTAGGATTCAATCGAATGGTAGCAGAGACCCAGCAGCAGTAACGATATAGTCTCCACCGCCTGAAGGTTGGTTGAAACTAAATGTTGATGCAGCAACATCTCTCCCAAATAATCAATTCAGCATTGGTATGGTAGTGAGAAGAGCCGATGGTTCCTTTTTGCAGCAAGGAATTTAGTTATAGATGGTGTTTTGGACGCTAGAGAGGTAGAAGTATTTGGGGTCAAGGAGGCTTTCTGTTGGATTTTGGCAAATGCATGGAACTCTGTGATTATTGAAATGGATTCTTATGAAGTAGCAAATTTAGTTAATGGTGCTGCTTCAGGTGACAATTCCAGTTTTGGCCTTCTAATAGCTTATTGTAAATATCTTATGACAGAGATATTTAATGTTAAAGTTTGTTTTGTTGGTCAATCTGCGAATGTGATTGCGTATAAGTTAGCTGACGCAACTCATTCACTTGTGGATCGTGGGGAATGGTTTGATTCTCCCCCTTTATTCTTATTGGATTCTTTTAATTCTGATTACTAAAGTGTTCAACAATTTTATTTTTAAAAAAATCTCATAGTATTTCAACTATACATCAAATGTATCAACAAAGCACTAGTTTCAATCAGATGCATTGTTATGAGATTTAAAATTTTTAAATTTCATCTTCCTCTCAATATTTATTTGGAAAATTATTCTAACAACAATTTGTTCAATTGGTCAATAAATTATATCTAACCTTGAAGATCTCTCATAACCTTCTATTATCTAGTTTAGTTATAAACTTGTTGGATAATATATGATTCAACTAGGCTTCACATCTATAAATCATTAACTTTGCATCTATCAAAGTCATACCATATATAATATGAAAACTTGTTGATTGATTTAATTAGAACTACTAAAGGTAAGATATTATACTAGGCATAACTATAAAAGAAATAAATATTACATCTTACAATGTCTCGTATTGGATATTCCTCTTTACACAAATCCATAATTTTATGAAATTTATTTGTAAAGGTATTCACTGTAAACGATCTAGAAGGGGGGGTTGAATATATCTTTGAACCTTTTTCGTAAAGTTCCACAAAAACTAGAAGTTAATACACACAAAACAATTAAACAAATTTAAATGCAAAGAGTAGGGAAGAGAGGCAAACATTGTTTTTATAGAGGTTCGGTGCTAAGACCTACGTCCTCTACCTAAGC